>PVKN010034912.1:0-11763 GCA_004027915.1 Capromys pilorides
TCATTGATGAGTTCCATCACTTTTCTAAGGCCTTCTATTTTCTTTAAATCTATATCTACTCTAGATCCACAGCCATGTCCTTTTTTATGGTTGTCATCTCTTTAGTTATTTATGAAATTATTTCTGATTTGTTTTTTTCTTGTTTTATGTATTTGGTACTGGGTCTCACTACGCAGCTTGGACTCATAGTGATCCTCCTATGTTCAGCCTTCCCAGTTCTGGGATTACAGCCATGTGCCACCATGCCTGGTCTTGGTGGTAGCTCAGAGTGCCTGTGAGTGGGGCTGGTATGGCATGTGGTGCCAGGGATTGCACCCCAGTCTCTGCGCTTGCCTAAGCAGGCACTTAGTCTGCTGAACTGTCTCGCCAGCCCTGATTTGTTTTATTCTAGAGACTCGTTCATCTGCTTTGCTACCTCTGCTGCTACCATTTCAGAAAGTTCAGAGAGGTGCCGCTTGATTTCTTCTACCTCATGCTCCCTGAATTTGCTGTGGACAAGCTGGAAGTCGAGTTGCGTCTTTCTTCCATGTCTTCCTTTACATTTCCTATTTCTAAAATGTATTTTCTGTGTTAATACTTGCAAATTACCTATGATAGATAGCTTTATTAATAGTATTGAGACTTCCATAAAAAGTGACTGCTTTTCAGAGATGTCTTCTAGGTGTAGCTGGCTTTTGGCTTTTGAGTTTTCCTGAAGATACTGTTTCTTCAATTTGTTAAGGACGAAAGCTTGATGCCTATTTGGCCTAATTACTGGGGTACGGTACAGGTTTATGACACCCCCTCCCATCTCAGCATGGCACGCAAGAACAACTGATCACAAGAACTAGGTCACCTTGGCTAAAGTAGTACAATCAGCACTAACATAGCATCAAAAACAGTCTAGAAAATGGCAAACTGTGATAACTGTTTATTTGCCTCCTTAGGTACACTACCATTGCAAAATTTAGTTATGTACCAAATCTAGAAGATGTCAGGAAGTTATATACAGTAAATATCCCCTCAATAGGGCAACTTTATCTTCAAAAGAGAAAATTTTAAAGTGATAAAAAGGAAAAATAGAGAAGTTAAAGAAGAGAAAGAGATTAGCAGCAGGGCTAAAGGACAAGGGAAGATGGTCCAAGCTTCAGGAAACTGGTGAGGAAGACAGGAGCCAAGAAAGAAGGAAAGAAGGAAAGGAATAACAAGACAAAACCTCTCAAAGCCATGTTCACACTTGTGAAAAAAGAAAAAGAAAGCAAATAGGAAAAAAAAAAGAAAAAAGACGCTCTCTCTGATTTCAAGCATGTGGTCATCTTCTGGGGCCTACAGTTTTGTGGTAGCGTTCAATTTAGCACATGTCTCCGCTGTCACTGGTAGAGAGAGCCAAGATCTGTGCTGGAGGCCCCAGCCAACCTGCACCTGAATAGGGCACGATGCAAATGTAGCTCCATTCAACTTCACCGAAGGTGTGGTCTCTTGTTGTGGAGTTGGGGTCTGAATGTGGTTTTTCAGCCTACAACACTCGGAGTTTCTCTTGCTGGCCTAACCTCAGTTTCCTGGCCCTAGATGCTTCCCAAGCTGTGCCTTCCCTAGTCACTGGGACCCCAACCCATGACTGCTCTGAGTCCAGGGTTCTGTTGGTCCATCGATAAAATGGCATCTGATTAAGCACCCTGCCCAGGGTGTACTTGGAATGGAGTCAAGCATCATCCATTGTAGCTCACAGCGCCTACTGCTCTGTTCCCCTGGTGTGCTTCATCCTGAAGGCCTGTGCTCCACTCACTCGCACTGTGGACCTCTAGATTACCTGCCCCTCTCTCCTGCTGCAAGCCAGGAGTGAGAAAGAAAGAGCAGCTTGCCACCTCCTTTTTCTGGGCTGAGCTCTCTTCACTTTCCCTGTGGGCTCCAATTCCCCTTCAGATCCTTCCTGGGTCCTAGAGATCCGCCTCCTTCCTTCCTTCGTTGCTATTCCAGGGTCTGGATTCTGAATCTCAGAGAAGCTGTTTGTTGCTGTTTACTGCTCTGCCACCTTCCTGGAAGTCACAAGAATTATATCTTCTTAGAGAATCCTACCCGCCTACATAGCACTGCTCCTCGTATCTCAGTCTCTCTTTATAACCTTCTATTTTTCTTAGACTTTTCCCTTAGCTAAAAGTTAATGAACTTTTTTGTGGGCTTTTTTATTGTTGAAAAGCCAGAGTTTTTCTGTCTCCATTGTTTTTCTGTTTTATCTCTGCTCTAATTTTTATTATAGTGATAGCTTGGTTCACAAACTCAAGTTGTTTGTGGATTGTGGAAAAGATGGCCACGTTTGAATTTCCGTGGGAAAGATGGCCACAAACAAAATTTTTCCAATGATTCTGGATTTTTTCTTTTTCCTTTTTTTTTTTTTTTTTTGGTCTCTTGAGACAGGGTCTCATTATGCAGTTCAGGTTGGCCTTGTGCTCAATTTTGTAGCTCAGGCTGGTCTTGAACTCACACTGATCCTCCTGCCACAGCCTTCCAGCTGCTGGGATTACAGGCCTGTACCACCACATCTGGCTGGATTTTTTTCTGTATATATCTTTTTTTTTTTAAACTTTATTGAATAAAAGTAAGACAAACTTTCATAACAAAGTAATAGGAGAGTTCTGCTGATAACCCACTACTATTATGGACTTTGGACTATGCATACAACTACATTCTCTTAGTTCAATGAGAAGAAATATTTGTACCAATAGTGTTTAGAAATGTTATCATGTCTGCATCTTGTGCTCCGAACAACTGTTATGAAGACAATAATATGCATTGTATTGATTATTGTGGCTGTCCTACTAATGTGTTTTGAAGTTGTCTCATTGTTATTTATTAAAATAAAATTTTTTAAAACACCAAAATAATAGGAGAACAATAGTTAATACATTACATATTGCCATTATTAAAGTAGTTGCTCAGGGTACAAGATACGGACATGAACAACTCTCCAGTTGATATTAGCACAACCCTTTTTAATTAACAAAGAGACACTAATAGAGTAACTGACTTACACTTCTTCATTTTTCCCTACTGTCCTCTCCCCCTTCACAGGTCCTAGTTCTTTTTATACTTTTGAACAATTTCTTCCCATTGCACATTATCTGTTGTACATTTTAGACCTTATTTACTCTTTCAGTCTCTCACAGCAAAGAGACAATACAATGTTTACATGTGAGTTTGGTTTATTTCACCAAAGACTATAATCTCAGATTGTATCCAGGGCTGGGGATACAGCTCAGTGGGATAAGTGCCTGTCTGGCAAGCGCAAGGTCCCATGTTTGATCCCCAGTACTGCAAGATAAAATAAAATAAAATACTGTGGTCAAATTGCATTCATTTATCTGTAAAAGTCTCAAGTTTATCCTTCTTTATGGCTCAGTACTACCCCATTGTATAACAATATCACATCTTTTCTATTCATTCCTTAGTTAATGGGCATTTGGGTTATTTCCAATATTTAGCTAGGACAAACTGTGCTGCTATAAATATGGATGCACATACATCATTCCGTATTCAGTTCTTCTGGGGAAATATCCAAAATTGGAATAGCTGGCTCGAATGGGACCTCTACTCTTAGTTTTTTGAGGAATGTCCACATTGATTTTCATGCTTCTACCAACAGTGAAGAAGAGCTCCTTTTGCCCACTAGCATCTGAGATGAATATACACTTTTCAGGTGAAGAAATAAAAATGACAAATGAATATATGAAAACATGTTCAACATCATGGGTCATTTGAGAAATGCAAATTAAAGCAATACTGAGATTCCATCTCACCCCAGAAAGAATGGCTATCATTAAAATGGGTATCATTTTGCAATAGCAAATCTTGTAACTTCTTTGTCTGGTTTTGGGAGCAAGGTAGAATTGGCTCCATGGAACTAGTTAGGAAATAATCCCTCTTCTTTAGTCTTATAAAAGAGTTGGTAGAGAACTGAGAGAATACAGTGATTTCTTCTTTTAATGATTAGTAGGATTCAGCTGGAGAGTCCATCCAGGATTGCCACTTTCTATTTTGGAAAATTATTAATTCCTTTTTTTTTTTTTTTTTTTTTTGTGGTACCAGGAATAGAACTCAGGACCTTGCACTTGCCAGTCAAGGACTTATTCTACTGAGCTATCTCCCTGGACTAGAAGATTATTAATTCTTGATTCCATTTCCTTAATAGATTTTGGCTTACTAAAAGTGTCTGCTGCTTATTATACAAGTTTTAGCATATCGTATCTTTCAAAGAATTGGCTATTTCATCTAGATTATGATATTTATCTTTAAAGATGGGGCAAGCACAAAGACCTGAGTTCAATCCCCTGTACTGCATGCCATGCTAGACCCAGAACCCGGGGCATGCTGTGCTGGCTATAAAACCAGGCCTGGTGGCACATGCCTGTAATCCCAGCAAGGGGGAGGCTGAGACATGAGGATCACTATGAGTCTGAACTGCGTAGTGAGACCCTGTATCCAATAAATAATAAATATATTTTTACAAAGATGTATTCCCTGGATCCACAGACTATTTTAGGTACATGTATTAAGTTCAGTAAACTAGGCTTAGCATTTCTCCTTTCATTAGAATTGTCCTTCAATTATCTTCTGGGTTGCTTTTTTTTTTTTTTTTTTTTTTTTTTTTTTTTTTTTTTTTTTTTTTTTTTTTTTTTTTTTTTTTTTTTTATGTCCAGGGTCTACAGGGTCTCACTACTAGATCAAACTCATAACGATCCTCCTTTTTCAGCCTCCCAAGCACTGGGACTACAGGTGCGCACCACCACGCCCAGTCTCAGTTGCCATCTCAGCACACTCTGGAGTGGGGCTGGCACAGCATGCTGGGATCAAACCCTAGTGCCCGCACCTGCTTAAGCAGAGATGCCTACTTTCTGATAGGAAGTTTTGCCGTGATTCTTATATTTATTTCCTAATACATGTGTCTTTTTTTTTTAATCTGGATATTTTGGTGGTTTTCTCTTGATCTTCGTGTTTGAGCAGCTCCACCATGACCTGTTTAGGTGTGGCTTTCCTTGTATTAATGCTGCTTGGAATATGTAAATCTTTTGGAATCCACAATGGTTATCCTATACTAATCATGGGAAAGTCTCAGCACCCATTTCTTTTTTTTTTTTTTTAATTTTATTTATTTATTTATTTGTTTGCTTGTTGTGTTTGTCTGTTTCTTTATTTATTCATTTTGTGGCTGGCTCAGCCTGCCCTGGTGGTGGCGCTGGCGCAGCATGTGGTGCCGGGATCGAACTGCGGTCCCCGCAGTTGCCTGAGCCCTCCTAAGCAGGTGCTTTAGACCACTGAACCATCTCGCCGGCCCCTCAGCACCCATTTCTTCATGTATTTCCTCCTCTCAGCTGTCTGTCCTTCTACCTTCTGTCTCTCTGTCTCTTAGGATGACTGACTTCAGGTATCCGTATGTTAGATAGCTTACATTAAGCCATGGCCCCAGAGGTCACGGCTCTTCCATTCTCTTCCTTTCTCCCTGCATTTCCACCTTCTCTGAACATTTCCATTTGATTTGTTAACCTACTTTTCAGTTTCACTGATTGTCTACTGTGCCAATAAGAAATTATGTCCGTAGCTCAGCAGTCTAAAGCACCTGCTTAGGCTTAGGCAAGTGCAGGGACTGTGGTTTGATCCCTGGCACTGCACATTGTGCCAGCCCCATCAGGGCAGGCTGAGCCAGTTGCAAAAAAAAAAAAAATGTTTCTAATATATTTTTCTTATATTGTTTAACAGCTGCCAAGATTTGCTGTAATTCTTTTCAACATATTGCCCATCTTTTCAATCAACTCATTCATGACATTCATCTTGGCATTTCAACGTCTTTGATGGTTCTAACATCCAGGGAGGTAATTTTTTCTCTTTTAATTGACTCCTTGCTTCTTGATAGGCATTTATTTGTCTTGCTTTGTGCGTTTCCTCATTTTTTATGGACTACCAGATCTTAAATATAAAGTGATAGTGGGGACTGAGGAAAATCAAACCTGCACTTCTTTTCTTTTTTCTATATATATATATATATATATATATATATATATAATCATTATTATTATTATTGCCAGCTCAGCCTGCCCTGGGGGTGGGGCTGGCACAGCATGTGGTGCCAGGGATCCAACCACGGTCCCTGCAGTTGCCTAAGCAGGTTGCTTTAGACCGCTGAGCCATCTCGCCAGCCTGAGCCTGCACTTCTTATCCTGTGAGGCTGTCAGTGTAGCGTGTGGCGCCCACAGAGCTGAGGTGTGGCCTTGCTGCCATGGTGGCCTGGTGCCTGAGTCTCTGCGCGTTACTCTTGGAGTTTCTGCTCTAGACACGCTGTTCCAGAGGCCCTGCCACCTGCTTCTCCAGTGCCACAGGGGACGGAGGGAGGAGGGGTCTTTTTTCTCCTTATCTAGGCCTGGGCCCTGCTGTTTGGGCTGAGGAAAGAGTGAGGGAGATTTATCGGGGTTTCTCTGTTCTCTTGTTTTGCCTCATGGTGACCAGAGCCTCACAGAAGGCTTCCTCGGATGTCCTTTTTAACCATGAGTATCCTGGGATCACTGTACTTCAGTCTTGTCTCTCCCTAGCCCCAAATATACTTTTCCTTTTTCCTTCTCCTCTTTTTGTTCTTTGCATTGACAGAGGAGAAAAGCTTTTTCTCTACTGCTCTCTTCTTTCTTTTGTGCACTGATAGCGTAAAACAAAGCGACCGGTGCCTGGTGTCGGCAGCATCTGTCACGAGTACTGGGTGGGGCCCCTTTTCTTCCTCTGCCCAGAAAGCCCTTCTCTCCTGTCTGACAGCAGAAAGGCTTCTGGCCTCCGGGTTCATGGGAAAATGGGCTTGGGGCCTTTCTGGGGACCTTCCAGCATGCCGAGGGACATGTCTCCAGGGTAAATAAATGGGTGCTGGCATAGGTGGCCCAGCACTGAGATTTCTGTTTGGCCAGCCTGGTCTCCTCCCAGCTCCCGGGCATTGACCTTCAGCTCCCCCCTCCCCCCACTTTGTTTGAGGCAGGGTTTCACTAAACAGCTCAGGCTGGTTTTGAACTCACTATGCAGTGCAGGCTGGCACCTAACTCGAGATTCTCCTGCCTAGGCCTCCAGGTGTGCAGCTCCAGGCCCAGCATTCCCACCCGTTTCGTTATTTTGTGCAGCCTGGCCTTGAATTTAGCTGCTCCTGCCTCAGACTGCCCCGCAGTCGGGATTACGGGCTTGCGCCCACACTCCGGGCCGAAGCTAGGGTTCTCATGGCCCCTTCCCCTATTCCAGGAGCAGCAGAGCGGCCCACTTCCCGTCACATCCCGGAGGGGAGCACGTGGAGCGCAGCATGTGGCGCGTCCTCCGTGGCTGCCGGCCCAGGCCCCTGGGCAGCAGCCGCGCTCTGGCCAGTGCCACCGCCGAGTACAGCTACGTGGTGGTAGGCGCGGGCTCGGCGGGCTGCGTGCTGGCCAGCCGCCTGTCGGAGGACCCGGCCGAGCGGGTGCTGCTGCTGGAGGCCGGGCCCAAGGACCTGCGCGCGGGGAGCAAGCGCCTCCTGTGGAAGATCCACATGCCCGCGGCGCTCGTGGCCAACCTGTGCGACGATAGGTACAACTGGTGCTACCACACCGAGCCGCAGGCGGGGCTGGACGGCCGCGTGCTGTACTGGCCGCGCGGCCGCGTGTGGGGCGGCTCCTCGTCGCTGAACGCCATGGTGTACGTGCGTGGGCACGCCGAGGACTACGAGCGCTGGCAGCGCCAGGGCGCGCGCGGCTGGGACTACGGCCACTGCCTGCCCTACTTCCGGCGCGCGCAGGGCCACCAGCTGGGCTCGGGCACCTACCGCGGCGGCGAGGGCCCGCTGCGTGTGTCCCGGGGCCCCCGCGAGCACCCGCTGCACTGCGCCTTCCTGCAGGCGGCCCAGCAGGCTGGCTACCCGCTCACCGAGGACATGAATGGCTTCCAGCAGGAGGGCTTCGGCTGGATGGACAGGACCATCCACGAAGGTGGGCGGCCGGCCGGGATGGGCAGGGGGCACAAGCAGGCTCGTGGGGGCCTTGGGGAGGGCAGCTACTGTGCCTTTGTTTTTTTTTTTTAAGTTTATTTTCTTCAACCACATTTGTTTGTTTGTGTTAAGACCGGCTCAGCCTTCCCTGGGGGTGGGGGGCAGCGCGGCATGTGGTGCCTGGGATCGAGCCGCAGTCCCTGCGGTGGCCTAAACTTCCCGACACACGCGCTTTAGACCACTGAGCCATCTCACCAGCCCTACTGTACCTTTTGATGTCCCAGAGTGGAGCCAGAATTGTGAGAGGTGACTGTGCTTCATCCTGCCTTTGGAGCAAACAGCCATGCGGATGGGGAAACCGAGGCACAGAGAGGCAGCCTGGAGCTCATGGTTCTCTTGCCCGTTTCTCTCGCTTTCCCTTATCTTAGTGGTTGGGCCATGGCCCTCCTTTATGGAGGGAGACTGAGGCACAGCAAACCAGGGACCTGCTTACAGAATAGGATCATGGCCGGGGCTGACCCTGTCTTCACGACTGGCTTTCTTCTCTCTGTTGCTCCTGGTCTCAGCGTCACCCGGAGAGGGGAAGGATGGTTTCCACCTGTGCTCAGCGGCCCCCAGCTCAGCCTGGACTTGAGAAGGGCAGGGGCTTTGGGTTTCACACCTAGATTTTTTTAAAAAAATTATTTATTTTTCTATTTCAGGGAAGGGTCTACAGGGTGTTCAGGGTCTCACTACTAGATCAGACTCGTAGTGATCCGCCTGTGTACAGCTTCCCAAGAGCTGGGATTACAGGTGCACGCCACCACACCCAGTCTCAATTGCCGTCTCAGCACAATCCTCTCCGGGCTCTTTCTCTTGCTGCCGCTTCTCCCCAGGGAAGGGCAGGGACCATTTATGACCTTGACGTGTCCTGCAGGCAAACGCTGGAGCGCGGCCTGTGCCTACTTGCACCCAGCTCTCAGCCGCCCCAACCTCCAGGCTGAGGACCACACACTGGCGAGCAGGGTTCTGTTTGAAGGCACCCGGGCAGTGGGTGTGGAGTACATCAAGAACGGCCAGAGCCACAAGGTGAGGGGACTCCAGTGAGGGTCCTGCAGCTGAGGAGTGCATGGGGCTCCGGGTGGGCGGGGGTCATGCCCTGCTCCCAGCTTTGGGCCTCGTCCCTTGGTGAATGAGTGGCTAGTGGCAGGGGTAGTGGACCATGCCTGTGGCCTCGCAGGAAGCAGCAAGCTGAGGTGAGCAAGTCCCCCGGCGCACTAGCGGTGGAGGTGGCAGATACGCTGGCACATGCGCCCATAAGCCTGTGGCGCTTACTTTAGAGCAGTCTCCTGGTATCTCCTATGCCCCCTCGGGGTGTTGACCTGACAGAAGTGTATAGGCTTCTACTAAAGGTTCTGAGACCCAGAAATGTGGTCATAGACTGTGTAGTTTGTGACCGCCCACGTTCGCTGCTCGTTAGTGTGTCAGAGGTTGATTTGCATGCTGAGGAGCTGATCTGGCGCATGGCTTGCTTCCAGGGCTCTTTTGAGGGCTCCTTTCAGTGCCCACCTCCACTGAGCTCACTGAAGTCCATGCTTGCTGTTTCTTAAGGGCCCCACTTCCGCCTGGTTATTGCCGACATCTTGCAGCACAACCCAGCCTTGGTGCTGACGTCACCGTGGGCGTGGCAGCACAGCGAGGCCCCACCTCCTCCTGGGCCCCCGGGCCGCTTCTGTGTCCTGGGTGCTCTGTGTGGGACCACACCTCGAAGCCGTGATCTGGTGGTGCGGGCGGGTCCACTAGCCAGGGGAACAGCTGACTCCTCCACCAGTAGGACAGGCCGGGCCCTGCTGTTTTCCAGGTTTACGCCAGCAAGGAGGTGATCTTGAGTGGGGGCGCCATCAACTCTCCGCAGCTGCTCCTGCTCTCGGGTGTGGGGAATGCAGATGATCTCAAGGAACTGGGCATCCCTGTGGTGTGCCACCTGCCTGGTGAGCGGCTCCCTGGCGGCTGCCCGGAGTCCACTTCTGCTGAAAGAAACGGCACGCTATGTGTTATGAGCATGGGGTGGGGGTGGGGGAGAAGAGCTTTGCTGCCTGGAGCTACCACACCGGTCCACGGATCTGAGGGCACCCTGGACCCCACTGGACACTGAGTCTTTGTATGTTGCCTTTGCCCTCCTCCTCAGGGCAGACGTATAGGGCAGCATGGGAAAGGGCTGGACTAGGCAGGGACAGTGCACTGCAGACTTAGCTCCTCCTGAAGGGACAAGCTGAGACCCAGGGACCCTAGTGGTGGCCACTTCCCTTCAGTACGCCCTCCTGTGTAGGAGTTGGCCAGAACCTGCAGGACCACCTGGAGGTGTACATCCAGCAGGCGTGCACCCGCCCCATCACCCTCCACTCTGCCCAGAAGCCCCTGCGGAAGCTCTCCATTGGTCTGAAGTGGCTCTGGAAATTCACAGGTGGGCTTCTCGGTGACATTGGTAGGTACTGTCTGTAGGTATCGTGGTCTGTCTCTTGGGGAGCTGAGTGAGGGTTCTGGCCTCACATTGCTAGCTTTGAAGTTGAACTCTGCCATTTACCTTGGGCCCCAGTCTCAGTTTTCCCATCTGAAAAATGGAGAGCCAGTATTCTTTCCACCTGCTGGGCTGGTGTGAGGACCAGAAGCAGTAGCACCCATCAAGACGAGGCTGCCTGGGGGCTAGGTGCTGCTCTCCTCGCACGTGTGGATGATGAGTCCCACATAGGGTTCAGGACCTAGAGGAAGGACATAGAGGGGAGACCCTGCGGCTGAGCTGCAGATCTTGCTTGTATTTGCCCACTAGCATCTTCGCCATGACCTCCCCTAAACTCTGCTAGCTGGTGGGCATGGCCAGTGGGCAGGCAGAGGTGGCAAGGTGCCACTCCTCTGTTTGGCATATGATTGATATTGAAAGCTGTGGTGCTGGGTGAGCAAAGCTATGGACAGGGCTTGGGGCCAGGCACCAAAGAGCAGCTGCACAGAGGGGAGAGGAGGGAGGCAACAACAGCTGCCGGCTTTCTTTCCACACCCTGACTGGCCCTTCGGCCTGGCCCTCTTTGCATCCACAGGGGATGGAGCCACTGCCCATCTAGAAACCGGTGGGTTCATCCGAAGCCAGCCCGGGGTTCCCCACCCGGACATCCAATTCCACTTCCTGCCTTCTCAAGTGATTGACCACGGGCGGATCCCCACCCAGCAGGAGGCTTACCAGGTGAGCAGGTGGAGCCTCAGTCTTCCTGGGGAGCTATGTCCTTCCCGCTGTGGCAGGGTCTTCCGTGCTCCCCCTCCAGTGCAGGTTATGAGGAAGCCAGGCCTGGGGTCTTCCCCCATGGAGGGAGTCCTGGAGCTCAGAGGTCCACGGCCTGTGAAGGAGTAAGACCTACAGCAGCTCAGGGCAGGGCTCTAGGACCAAGACACCAGCAGTGGACAAGCGAGGCTGCCTCAGCTCTGGCAGTGCCATCCTGCAAGTTCGGGACAGTGGGATGTCAAGGCGGGAGGGAGACGTGGTTCATCGAGGTGGATTTGAACTGCGTGTTGGCAATGAGTCTGAGGCAGGCACATGCTTCACTAGCTCTGCTCCGCACTGACTCCACCCCCACCCAGGAAAAGAGGCCCCTCCAGCCGGCTGGGCTGGGGTTGATGGAGGTCCCTGTGGATGTCACTGTGTCCCCTGGACTTTCTCAGGTGCATGTGGGGACCATGCGGGCCACGAGTGTGGGCTGGCTCAAACTGAGAAGTGCCAACCCCCAGGAGCACCCTGTGATCCAACCCAACTACCTGTCGACAGGTAACTGGAGTCCCAGCTT
>PVKN010034913.1:0-11740 GCA_004027915.1 Capromys pilorides
ATATATATATATATATATATATATATTTATGTATTTAGTACAGGGCCTCACGTAGATCGCACTCCTAGTGATCCCCCTGTTTTTAAGCCTCCCAAGCGCTGGGATCACAGGCACACACCACCACACCCAGCTCAATCGCTGTCTCAGAGCGTTCTGGGGGCAGGGTCTCAGACCCACGGCCCCTGCGCCTGCCTAACCAGGTGCTTTAATCCACTGAGCTATCTGGCCAGCTATCCCTTCCCTTTACCTATTTCACTAGTGAGTCATGACCATTTCATTACCCCCATTCCTCCCCCCCTTTTTTTTTCATAGTTTTGAGACAGGGTTTCACTATGCAGCTCAGGCTGGCCTTGAACTCACTTTGTAGACAAGGTTTAACTTGAACTCACACCAATCCTCCAGCCTTAGCTTCCCAAATGCTGGGGTTGCAGGTGTGCACCACCACACACAGCTAATAGTGAGAAACACACAAAATTAATATTCTAACTCTAGCTATGGTCTCTGTAAATCTTTCAGTTGCCTGAAGGTGGCAAGCTGGGTTTATTTGAGAAACTGCAGCATCAACATTATTTGATGAAAAATGAAACAGTACTATTTCTCTGGGGGAAAAAAAAAACTTTCATTGACATTTAGACTATAAATTTTAAAAATAAAGATAGAAACATAGGTCATCACTTACACATTATACACGTCGAGTGTTTCTTAAGGCATGTAGGTTTGGTATGGCAACTGTTCTTCTTTTTAATATTTACTTTCACTGTCCGTATTGATTTCTGAGCTATAATTTTATAAGGGATAAAAGGACTTTATGCTTGTGTTACCATTAAAATCAGTGATAAATATTGTGAAACGTCTTTTAGAGGTACTCAAATTTATTGAGACACAATTTCTAGACAGCACCGTTTTAGTGTACAGTTTTAAGAACTTGGTCAAATGCATCTGACTGCGCAGCCATCACCCTAATTAAGATGGAAAACTCTTTCATGATTCTGACAAATTCCCTTATTCCTCTTTGTGGCTGATCCATTTCCTCACCTCCAGCCTCTGACAACAACTAATTTACTTACTAATTTACAACTAATTTACTGTATAGTCAGCCTCTCCCAAACATTTATGAATGGGATTCATAAATTGAATGTGTGCTTTTTTGAGGCCTGACTTTTTCTTTACTCTGAACAACGACTTTGAGGTTCATCTGTGCTTTGGTGTGTACTGATAGCTTAATTCTTTCTGTTGAGTAATATTTCAGCGTATAGAAGTGCCACAGTTTGTTTATCAATTCATTAGTTGAGAGACATTTATATTGCTTCCAGATTTTGGTGGCTATGTGTAAAGTTACTATAAACATTGAGATAGGGGCTTCTGAGTGACCCATAAGTTTTTACTTCCCTTGAATAGGAAATAGGAGTGAAAATGGATTGTTTAAAAAAAAAAAAAAAAGTCTGTCAAGGACTGAGGATGTAGGTCAACAGTAGAGTGCTTGCTTGTCCAGTATGTATGAAGTCCTGGGTTCATGCACCAGTATTAAAAGAACAGTCTTGGTGGTGCATAACTGTTGGGAGGCTGATGTAGGAGGATCACTAGCCAAGTCTAGAACTTGACCCTGTACAAAATAAAAACTAAGTAAAATGGCAGGAATATAGCTCAGTGCCAAGGTTAGTTTCAGTCTCTGGTACCACAATGAATGAGTGAGTGAATGAATGAATGAATGAATGAATGAATGAATGAATGAATGAAGTGAATACCTAGATGGTCCTATCTTGCTTGATGAAACAAAAGTAGTGATATGGGGTTGGGGAGATAGCACAGAGACATAAGTGCCTACCTGGCAAGCACAAGGTCTTGAGTTTGATCTCCTGGATCAAAAACAGAAACAAAAAAAACAGGGATATTTTTCATAAAATATAAGAAGAAACTGTATACAGTGGCATACCACTTACAATCCTAGCTATACAAAAGACAAGGTAGGAAGATAGCAAGTTCAAGGCTGGCCTAGACAACTTAGGAAAACTTGGTGTTAAAATAAAATAAAAAAGGATCTGGTGGTATAGCTTAATAGGAAAAACTCTTGCCTATCAGGTGTGAAGCCATAGATTTAACCCTCAAAGCTACCAAAAATTAGAAAACCAAATTACGTACAAGACAAGAAAAAAATTAAGAAAGGAAGAAAGGAAGAAGGAAAGAAAAAGAAAGGAGAGGAGAAGAGAGGAAAGGAAACGAAAGGAAAGAAGAAATAAAGGGTCATCCCCCAGATGCCAGAAACAAAAACAAAATGTAAATTCAGGAGAAAAGGCTAAGAGATTCTGTGGAGATAGCCTCCTACAAAGAGATATCAGGGCACAAGGAAATTCCCATAGAGTGAACTTGACCTGAACCCAGAACAAAACATGAGCTCACAACAATACTATATATTGCATCACGTGAAGAAATAAATGACCATGAGAGAGATCAGGAAACCCAGAACACTGTAGTTCTACAAACTATAAATAATAAGAAAATCTGAAAGAGATTATACAGTAAGAATGGTTCACATTAGTAAACATGTAAAGAAGTGGAATTGGGCATGGTGGTGCACACCTGTCTGTAATCCTAGCACTCAGGAGGCTGAGGCAGGAGGATCATCAGGAGATTAAGCCCGGACTAGGCTACATAGTGAGTTCAAGTTCAGCTTGAGCTATTCAGCAAGATCCTGTCTCAGAAACAAACAAATAAATAAAAAAAGAAAAAGAACAGAAACCAACTTGAAACAATATTACAAACATAAGCAGGTCTGTGTAAAGAATATAAAAAACATTAATCTTCAAAATTTAGCTAAGGGCCAGCCAGATAGCTCAGTGGATTAAAGCGCCTGCTCAGGCAGAGCTCAGGGGCCGGTTCCATCCCTGGCATGTAAAGTGCTGGCCCTGCTCCAGGGCATGCTAAAATGGAAATTGAGACTGGGTGTGGTGGCACAGGTCTGTAATCCGAATACTAGAGAGACTGAGAACAGGAGGATCATTATAGTCTGATCTGTGTAGTGAGACCCTGTACTAAATAAAAAATTTTTTTTAAAGTTTAAAAAATTTTAGCTAAGTTAAAATACCAATGGATAGTTTAAATGAATAAATAGAAAATAACAAGTAAAAGATAGAGCTGAGAAAAGCACCCTGAATGTAGTTTGTAATTTTGAAGATGTGAAAAAATGAAAAGAAGAGTTGAGTAGAGGATGTGCCTCAGTGGCAGGGCACGTACCTACTGTGCGTGAGGCCATGGGTTCAATCCTTAGCACCAACCAAAAAAACAAAAAAAGGAAAAGAAAAGCTAAGAATTATGGCAATTATGGAGGACAGAATAAAAAGACATAGTGTATATCTAGAGGCAATAGCTGAGTAACCAATGGCCTGCAGAGAAGAAAAAGTTTAAATCATGTACAGCTAAACAAAAAAAGCAAGGGGGGTGGATGAGATATCTCAGCAGTCTAAAGTACCTCCTTAGGCAACTGCAGGGACCACAGTTCGATCCCTGGCACCACATGCTGTGCCAGCCCCACCCCCAGGGCAGGCTGAGCTGGCCATAACATATGTACATACATACATACATACATACATACATACATACGTACAGTTTTTAAAAAGCACAGAACAGAATGAAAAGATCTTAAATGCACCAGGATTTAAAAAAATCTACAAAGGAATAATAACAGATTATTAGCAGATTTCTCAACAATAGAAATAAGGAAGAAAGGGCTGGGAAGATAGCTTAGCAGTCTAAGTACCTGCTTGGCACGTGCAAGGACCCCGCTTCAATTCCCACTACCACATGCCATACCACCACGCTGAAACCATGCATGGAGGTGCATGTCTGTAATCGCAGTGCTGGGGAGGCTGAAGCAGGAGGAACAGTACAAGTCAAGCTGTCTAGAGAGACCCTGTACCAAGTAAATAAATGCATAAATAGATAAATAAGCTTTTAAACTAGTAAGAAGGCCAATAGTATAATAAGCATCTCCACCTTGTGAAAATAACAAAGAAATCTATTTTCAAACTATTAGTCAGATATGAATAAAATCAAGACACCCTCAGGAAAATACTAAAATATATTTATAGAAATGAATCATTGCTTTAAAAGTTGTTGTAAGTGGGGCATGCTGGTGCACTCCTGTAATCTTGACATTTAGGTGGCAGAGGCAGGAGAATCACTGTGAGTTTGAGGCTGACCTGGGCTATAAAGTGAGCTCAAGGCCAGCCTTAACTGCACAGTGAACGTCTCAAAAACACACACGAACCTCCCCACCCCCCCCTCCAAAAAAAAAATCCCTCTAATGTACACTTCAAGATAAAGGAAATTGAGCCGGGGTGAGGGGGGAAGAAGGTTAGCATAAAAGTTAATAAAAAGTACTAGTGAAATATGTATATTAATTTTTTTGGAGGGGTCTTTTTGAGACAAAGTCTCACTATGGAGTTCAGGCTGGCCTTGAGCTTACTTTTGTAGCCCAGGCTGGTCTTGAACTTGCACCGATCCTTCTGCCTCAGCCTCCCAAATGCTGAGATTACAGGCGTGCACCACCATGCCTGGCTTGTATATTAATATTGACTATTAAAAATAATAAAGTTTCAAACTGCTAAAAGAAGACATGGCGGGGGAAAAAAAAGACAAACAGGAAACATTTGAAGCTGTAGACACAGTAAAAGACTTCCTGAACAGGATTCCAATAGCACAGGAAGTAACAGCAAGAATCAACAAATGAAACTACATAAAATTAAAAAGATTCTTACAGCAAAGGAAACAGCTAATAATGAAGAGGCATCTTATAGAATGAGTGAAAATTTTTGAGAGCTACTTTTTTGTTTTGTTTTTAGTACCAATGATTGAATTCAGGACCTTGTACTTACCAGGCAGACACTTACACTTGCTGAGCTATCTCTCCAATATTGTGTGTGTGTGTGTGTGTGTGTGTGTGTGTGTGTGTGTGTGTGTGTGTGCAGGCTGACTTGAACTCACTATAGAGCCCAGGTTGGCCTCAAGTTCCTGACAATCCTGCCCCACCCTCTCTCCTGCTGTGATTCTAGGCATAAGTGCTATCACACCTGGCTGCCAGCTACTCTTTTAATAGAGAAGCAATGAATATCTAGAATAAAGAAAAGTTCCAAAAAAAACTTAACACCAAAAAATACAAATCAAATAGCCCTCTGGATGTGATGACACACACCTATAATACTGGCACTTGGGCGGCTGAGGCAGGAGGACTGCCATGAGCTTCAGAACAGCTTGAACTACAGAGTGAGACCCTTTCTCAAATACAAAACAAAACAAAGCAAAAAAAAAAAAAAAAATCAAATAGCCCAATTGTTAAATGGGCAAATGAACTGAACAAAAAATTCACACATGAAAAAGTACAAATGATCAATAAGTAACATATGAAAAAATGTTCAACATTTTTAGTCATTAGAGAAATGAAAATAAAACTTACATCAAGATTCCAAAATCACCCCAATCAGAATAACTACCATGAAGAATAAAAGATCAATAGTAAATGTTGGCAAGGATGCAAGGGAGTGGGCAGGAGCCCTTTTACATCTCGGATGGCTCTGTAATTAGTACAACCACTACGGCAATCAGCAGAAAGGTTCTTCAAAATTCTAAACAGAGTGCTATTGTTGGTTATGACACTACTTGGAATATTCCTGAAGCGATGAAAAACACTGACATTGCAACATCACAGCAATGTTTCATTGTACCAATTTGTTATCACCATTTCCAGGGAAAGAGATTTAATACAGGACACAAAAGTCATAGAGTTATTTTATAATATTCACCCAAAAAGTCAAATGCAGAAGAGCGCAAGAGATCTGTCCATGCAATAAAGATCCAAAGATTCCAAATGAACGCTTGGATCCCACGGAAATGTTCTCTGCTAGCCCAACGGGAGGCCTAGAGCCCATGACAATGTTTCATGCATATCTACATCAAGGATCTGCACTGGGAAGGTCAGAAGGTCAGTGGTGCAAATTAGAGAGTCTACACCAGTGGGCTGAAGGATCCAGGCCAGCAAGCTGTGGGATCCGTCCTGGAGCCAGGAAGCGATGCTCAAGGTAAGGACCAGCTCTGCCTCAAAGAGAACCATAGCCATCCTCATGGTCAGCACACATGTGAGTTCCTTTGATGATAACAGCCTGCTTTATATCAGGAAAGCTGGCAAGACAAGCTTCTCCGGGAGGATCAACAGCACCATCGTCCCCTCCAGTTCTCCTTTTATGCTGTTGGTAACAATTCTCATGTGGGCCTTCTGCACCCAGCACCACACTGATTTGATTCAGCTGGGTGCCACAAGTTCAACGTTAATCTACAACACAATTTTGTTAACTTTACACTGCAATTATTCTATTTTTCCGAGGCAAACCAAGTATTTGTCAAGGTTTCTGAGGTTGTCTTCTTGAGAAGCATTTCATGGAGGATCTTTTCTACATTTGTAATAGATGAAAATAAACTAGGTTACAAATCACTTTGAAATCTTAAACTGTGTAACCATATTTCTGTTTGAAATTGTACAGGATACATTGTATTCTATTAACCAATAAAAGTGTATTTTTGTAAGCACAGTCAAGTTGAAATAAACTTTTGAAAAATGAGCGACAAAATAAATTAAACTCAGCATAGCATAAGGACACTGCTGTACCTGTGTGTGTCCTGACACAATTCATGATGGCCACATAATGAAACCAGCCCTGGTGGCCACTAACAGGAGAAAGGGTAAAGAGAATGGTGTACATGCACACAGTCGAGTACTGTTCCATAGTGAAGAATGAAAATTTATCATTTGCTGGAAAATAGATTGATCTGGGGATAATCACATAGAGTGAAATAAGCCAGATTCAGAAAGACAAATATTGTAGATTCTCCCTAATGCTGTGCTTGAAATCTAACAAGAAAAAAAAGGGGATTCAGAGGAGATATGAAAGTAGAAAGGAGACAATTACTGACATGAGGAAGGGGTAAGGCGAGGGAGTGCAAGGCTGAGTGATGGGGGCAGATAGGATCAAAATATACGCACTGGCGCCCCATGTTTTATAAAGTTAATGGACACTAATACTAAGAGAGGGAAATGAAAACTTATTTTGTAACAGAAAATTCCACCCCAACCAGTTACTTCGGTTTCTTAGTTGCCCAAGCACTAGCTCCTGTTCCAGTGCTGGTTGCTCCTGTCTCTTAGAAACACTGGTCACTATGACACACATTGTACAAACCAGTCCCCAGTTGACAAGCCATCCTGTCTCTGTACTTCCTGCTTGCTTATCCCATATAAGCCCTAGACTACCAAAGATCAAAGCTGTTATGATTTGTATCTAGTTGTCCCCCCAAAGCTTCATGCAGTCATGGGGCTGGGACTTCTAGAGTTTGAGATTAACTCATGATCCACTGGGATTATGGGTGATCCAAAACTGGGATTATGGTACTGAGCACTGCTGGGACTATGGGTGTGAGTGGTACACCCAGCCTGAGGTGGATAGTCTGAATGTAACGTAAGGGAGGCAGAGAGACAGACTCTTTGTCTATTGCCATTGTTGCTGTTCTGCTGCCATGAACTGGATGCTCTCTGCCCTGTGCCACTCAGCCTTGGATCCAGCCAAGTGTGGCCTGAAACCTCCAGTAACTGTGAGCTGAATAAACCTTTCCTTCCTTCATTTTAGGCGTCAAGTATTAATCCCAGCAATGAGAGAAGAGTAACTGAGACAAGAGCCTCTGTTTTGGGAATGATCCTGATCAAAGCCCATCAACCTAAATAAATCCTGGGCGCCATTTTGCTGTTTCTGTTTGCTGTCGCAATCTCAGCAATAAGCAGAAAAGCAATAGTGATAGGTATTTCTAAGTTTAGAAGGATTTTGAAAGGTTAAACTAAATCTCAGTAAAGACATGGAGAACAGGAGGGACCAAGTTTCTAGTACACAGTTCAAAAAAAGCTGAAAATATATTGCATCCAGTTGAGTGTGCCTATTTAAGTCAAAGCAATAAATAAATAAAAGGAAAATAATATTGTTCCTCTAAATGGAAAAGAAACAACAAATTAGTTCTTGTTGATTTTACCATTGGTGAAGAAAATAGACTTGAAAACCATGAAGTTCCCACTAGAGAAAAAGCTTAGGCAAACATAAATAAAATAAACAAACTTCAAAATCTAAGCATTGCCTGGCAAACATGAGGTCCTGAGTTTGATTTGCCATACCAAAACAAAAGAAAAGCCAAAAACCAGGCTGGGCTACCTAGTGAGTCGAAGGCCAGACTGGATTACAGAGACCTTGTCTCTATCTACCTCACAAAGTTAAGTTTATGCTTAATCCCAAGTAAAAGACATATTTCAAAATTATGTAAGCCTATAGGAAAATAGCAAGTTTGGTTTACTGACACTTTTTCTTCTTGAAGAATTCCTTTTTAATCCCATATTAAATAATGGTTATTATTTTTAAATATAACTTCCAAGCTAGTAAAGGTAGAAGAAAGATAGATTCAGGCATAGTGGTGCACCACTGTAATCCCAGCACTCAGAAGGCTGAGGCAGAGGCTTGCGAGAATTGGAGGCCATCTGGGCTGCAGAGTAAATTCAAAACCAGCCTGAACTGTGTAATGAGACACTGTCTCGAGAAGAAAAATGCATGCTGCAATAACTTAATAGAAAGCAAGAAATAAGGGCCGGCAAGATAGCTCAGTGGACTAAGTGCTTGCTTAGGGAAGTGTAGGACAGTGGTTCAATTCCTGGTGCCAGCCCCACCCCCAGGTGTTCTCAGCTGGCCACAGAGTCCAGGCGTGGTGGCCCATACCTCTAATCCCAGCGCTGGGGAGGCTGAAAACAAGAGGATCACTATAAGTCTGAGCTGCATAGTGAGACCCTGTACCAAATACATAAAAAATAAATAAAGGGCTGGCCAGATAGCTGGGCAGATTAAAGCACCTATTTAGGCAGACGCAGGGACAGGGGTTTAATCCCTCTGTGCGTTGTGCTGGTCCCACTCCTAGGGCACACCGTGATTGCAATTGAAACTGGGTGTGGTGATGAATGCCTGTAACCCCAGCTCTTGGGAGGCTGAACAGAGGCGGATCATTACAAGTCTGATCTACATAGTGAGACCATGTACTAAAATACAATACATAAATAAATATAAATGGAAAAAGCATGATAAATACAAAACACAAAATAAGATAGTAGAAATAAATTACACTATGCCTACCAAGTTATAAAAGTGTACTTACAGTATGATAATATTTAACCATTCAAACACAAAAATGTTTTCTGTAAACAGAAACTTCTGTGGCAAAATTTTTAAAATGCATGAGCTGGGCACACCGATAATCCCACATGTCCAAGGCCAGCCTGGGCTACATAGTGACATCCTGTCTCCAAAAAACAGTAGGAATAGGCTGGGGAGATAGCTCTGTGGCACAAGTGCCTGCCTAGCAAGTGCAAGGTCATGAGTTTGAACCCTGGTCTCACCAAAAAAAACCAGTAAGAATAATAAATAAATATTAAAAAGCATGAAATCTACACTAACTTCTGGGTCATGGTAACATGTGATGAGTTGGGAGCAGAATGAGACAGGACATTTGCTTCCACTCTACTGGCCATTTTATTGCTAACATAAACAGTCTGACATAAGCACAGTGACATGCTCAGATAGGTTTGCAGGGGCAAACCTCTTGGGTCCCCTTCTGTCCCTGAATAAATATATTCTGCTCTTTAAAAAATGAAAAAGATTGGCTCATGGGCATGTAGGTGTTTACAAGGTTATATTTATACTTTTATGTGATCTGAAGAATTGATTATACGTTTAAATTTCTCAAAAGCAGGCAGGCGCGATGGAGCAGACTCGTAATCCCAGCTACCGGAAAAGCTGGGGCTGGGAGATCGCCACAGGTCACAGTTTGATACCAGCATGGACAACAGAGAGATCCTGCCTTAAAACAAAACACCCTAAATCTTGATAAGTAAGCTTACTTATGCAAAAATATTAATTATCAATTTACTTTTATTAGTATATATTTGCCATAATGTTGATCCCATTCATCATAGGAAATTTGTGTCTGTACATAATATATCATGCTTCCTTTTTGCCTACTCCCTCCCCACTTCAGTCCTTACTCCCCTCCCCTTTTACAAAAGCTTTACTTTTCTTCCTTCTATTCTCTTTTTTAAATCCCATTTCTTTTTTCCTCTCCTTGTAGCCTCCCTTGTTCCTCCTCTCACTTGAACAAGCATTTTCTATTTTCAATATCTATCCTCCATTTCACTCCCTATTGATTAGTTAAGTATTTATTTATTTGGTACAACGTCTCACTACTCAGCCAGGACTCATGTGATCCTCCTGTCTCAGCCTCTACAGAGCTGGGATTACAGGCGTGCACCACCCATGTCTGGTTTCATTGGCCAGCTCAGTGTAAATTCGGCACACCATACAGGGGATCAAACCTGAGTCCTCGCACTTGCCAGGTGGGCACTTAGACCACTTAGCTATCTCCCCAGCCCCTATTAGTTGAGTATTTATAAGCATCTCCCTTGTTCTGAGGATATGGACAGAGCCTGCAAATTCGTCTCTGCTGCATCAGTTATGAATATAGCTTATTGGAAAAGCAGTGCACTGCACCACATGTCTTCTTGGTTTTCCCTATGCCCATTTACTGCAGAGAGGTTGAAAGTAGAAGACTGTTGGGACCCATGATCGTATTCATGTATATACTTATTATGATGCCTCCAAAATACTCTCTTCACTGATGTTTAAGTTTGTTTTTTTTTTTTTTTTTTTGCGGGACCAGGGTTTGAATTCACAACCTTGCACTTGCCAGGTAGGAACTTGTACCACGGAGCTATCTCCCCAGGCCCCCTATTTAAACATTTTTTTTTTTAATTTTATTTATTTATTTGTTTGTTTGCTTGTTGTGTTTGTTTGTTTCTTTATTTATTCATTTTGTGGCTGGCTGAGCCTGCCCTGGTGGTGGCGCTGGCGCAGCATGTGGTGCCGGGGATCGAACTGCAGTCCCCGCAGTTGCCTGGGCCCTCCTCAGCAGGCGCTTTAGACCACTGAATCATCTCGCCGGCCCCTAAACATTTTTAAAGAAATGGAAACATACAAAAATTGCATGCTTCCTTTAGAACTTTTGGTATTTGTATATTGTTGTTTTTCTGACTACCCATAGTTTCTTTTTCTTTTTCTTTTTTTTTTTTAAATTATTTATTTATTTATTTGTTTGCTTGTTGTGTTTGTTTGTTTCTTTATTTTATTTATTTTGTGGCTGGCTCAGCCTGCCCTGGTGGTGGGGGCTGGCACAGCATGTGGTGCCGGGGATCGAACCACAGTCCCTGCAGTTGCCTGAGCTTTCCTAAGCAGGCGCTTTAGACCACTGAACCATCTCGCCGGCCCCCATAGTTTCTTTTTCTTTCTTTCTTTCTTTTTTTTTTTTTTTTGCAGGATTTTTATGTATGTATTTATTTTTTACCCATAGTTTCAAAGTATTGTAGGGCTTTTGTTAGTGGAAAAATGAGTGAACTTTTTTCCTGAAGCTGAGAAAACAGAGAAGAGAGGAAAGAGCCCCACAAAGAATAGGATTTATATATTAAGTTAGAATATATTCTTCTTCGATGTGACCCATCTTAAGCTGCAAATACAGCTTTTCAAAGGTTGTTTTAAAATTCAGCTTCAGAAATGACTTAAGAATGAGTAGCCAAAAATAGAGGTGTGACAAATTCCATTTCTCCTCTCCTGGATGGTTGTAATTT
>PVKN010034914.1:0-11739 GCA_004027915.1 Capromys pilorides
AGATGGCAAATATTTGAGTTTTCTGTTGCAGCTGCCCAACTCTGCTTCCATGATGTGAAAGGAGCCACTGGTGATGTACAAACAAATGAGCATGGTTCTGTCTTCATATATTCTCATTTACAAATATTGGTGGTAAACTGGACTTGGCCCACTATAGTCTGATGACTCCTGTACCAGACAGATTACATTGAAATATTTGATTTCATTAAACAGTTGCTTGAAAATCAGGTACGTAGAGCGTAAGATACGAATAGCTGTAACATCTCTGAAGGAAATCAAAGTTGCCTTCAGTACCCATTGTCTCCCTCTATGATGATATAATTGTTCATGCATGATAGTCTTGAATCAAGATTAAACTTCCCATACTCCTATGCAGCTAGATGTGGTGTTACGTCTAAGTATTGCTGAGTGAAATAGAAATAGAAGAGCCACGCGGCATGCACCCTTTAATGCTTTTTCCTTTCCATCCTACATTCTACGGATTGAAGTGTGATTTTGGTCACTAGAACAATTTTAGTTCATGTGACATGGTCCTCATCCTAGCAATGGAAAAGTAATTTGCTGGAAGGGACCCATACCTTTAAGAATTTGGTGTACACATAATCCTATTAAGAATACACTTTGGATGTCCATGTTCATAAATTTTTGAAGAGAAAAATAAATGTTAGTATTATCAGATAATTATTTAGAGTTCTTCGGTTATTGTATTCAAACTCAATTCATGCTGATATTCCTTCAGGTCTGACTCAGTGGACAATAGACAAAAACCCTTAGCCTGGGCAACATCAGTCTTCTAGTCTAATAGAGTTTCCTATCTCCTTATCCAAATTCTGTGTTCTCACATCTCTCTATCAGAGAAACTTCTGGAAAATTAACCATCATTTACCACATTAATAAATTCATATAGGATGTAAAGCAGTATCAGTATCCTGTGTACAACTGTCCAAAGCAGAGACCTAAACTGCGATGTAAAAATTCTATTCCTTACAGTTCGCTAACTCCGATTAGTTCTAATAGCTAGCAGCATATTCACACAACTGCTGGCAATTTCCCTGTTTTGTTCTAAAAGCTGCTGCTGCTCACCCTGGAGAACAGGCTGTGTTTAACTCCACAGCCAAATGTTGTCTCTGCACAGGTGTCGCTGCCGTGGCGACCGCAGTTATTTGTGCTGTGGTGGCTGCAGCTGGAAGAAGAGACTCCAGAGCTGGCAAAATCTGAACGAGTCACCCTAATGCATCTAAACCCTGTACTCCTTACCTCTGTGACCATCTTAGCAGATATAGCATTTTGCATCTATTTTTATGTAAAGCATTTTTATCCATCAGATGGAGAGCAAAGACTGGGAAGAGATGTAAAGGGAATTACAATTTCCATTTCAATGTAGTTTTAAAGAGAAAGATAATCAGATACAATTGATATTTCTAACATGAAAAAATTACTGGAGAGAAAAACAACCACAATGTTAATGCTGCTGTTCTCTGACTGTGGAAGTTGTAGATGATTCGTTACTTCCTTTTTTATTTTCTAAAGGTCCTATAACAAATATTTGTTTCTTTTGAAAGAGAGGGAAAGGTATAAATCAAGTTCCTGAACACTTGATTAAAAAAAAAAAAAAAGCACAGGAGAATGTGGCAGAGAAGTCAAGAGCAAATAACACCTCTCATTCATATGCATTAAAGGGAAGCAACAAGAACAGCTGCCTCAAAAAGCAAATGGACCAGTGGTCTATTTTATTTGGGCTGACTTGGGAATAGTTGTGCAACCTGTCTTCTAGTCACTTCCTCTCGGACCTTCGAGCCTCAGTTTTCTTCCCTGTGAAATTGCGTCCAGCCCTCAGAGTTATCGAAAAGCCTCAAACTTGATACAAAAGCCCTCCGACTTGTTTCTAACAGGTGAGGAATCAGTCAACGGAACGGCGATAGCAGATGTTCAAGCAACGCATGAAATGTTGTGTGAGTGCATACTGTGAATGTCAGCGTCATACGGGAAACAAAGATGAATGAGAAAGCCACTCTGCTTGGTCAGATGCGGCAGTCAAGTTAGAGGGACAAAACACAAGCCCAAGCACGTATGATGCAACATGCCTCATGAGAAAGGAACAAAGTACAATGAGGTTCAGAGGCAAATTAAGAACAGTTTTACAGGCTTTCAATGTAGAGATGTAAAGCATCATCCCAAAACAAACAAGGCAATCGCGCACACACCTTTTGGCCTGGCGAGTTGGCTCAGCAGCCTAAAGTACCTGCTTAGGAAAGCTTAGGCAGCGGCATAGGGACCATGGTTCAATCCCCAGCACCACATGCCATGCCAGCCCCACCCCATGGGGCTGAGTTGGCCAGAAAAAAAAAAAAAAAAAAAATCATCCCAACAGAGGTAGAAAAGATCCCAAATTCCAGAGGTAGCTGTCCTGCTATGGAGAGACCTAGGAGTGCCAGATTCATCCTTTTTGCAATTAGGAGGATTTCTACAAATGTCTCAGATAGCCTCTGCTTCCTATATCAAATATTGATTTAACATTTTGTGCAATAGCTCCTTTGTATCAATGGATTAGATAAACATTTGTGTAATATAAACATCTGTATGGCACATATTACAAAAATACAAATATTTAATTCTTATAGAAATAAAGTTGTTTTTTTTGTTGTTGTTGTTTTTCGTTTTTTTTGTTTTGTTTTTTTTTTGTTTTGTTTTTTTAGCAATGCAGTTATTATTCCCATTTTCTAGCTGAGGAATTGAGGTAGGAAGAGACGAAGTAATTCCCTGAAGTCACCTGACTAAGAATTCAGCTCTGGAAGTCAGTAGTATTTGAGTGAAGCTTTGAGCAGTTTTAAGAATTGTTTTTCATAAAACCATGAGGGAAGGAGCTACGTCCAGAGTGGAAGCTCACCGGGAACAAAGGCACAGAAACAAGAAAGCAGAACACTTCGGGGAAGCCACGCCTGACTCTGGAAAGTGTCATGTTCAAATACACAATTGGAATTCTTGGTTATTTTGTAACAGTGCTAAAGTTTCCTAAGTGCTCTAATCTCTATCTATAAAGTAAATCAAGTAGCATAGTCCTTGTAGGCTTGGTATGAAGATTAAATAAGAGCATAGAAAGTGCCTAAGTGGGTGTCTGCTACACGGTCCTTATATAATAGAGACCACTGCTACTAATCAGCAGTGACACAGGCTGAGGTAAGAACTGGGCAACAACGAGCTATAGTGACAGACAGAACACCAACTGGGAGGATCTTTAATGCACAGCCAGGAAATCTGAACATTTTAGTGCTGTTAGAAGTTCACAAGCAGATTTTGTCTGGTTACAGACAGTCTAGAACCTGTTTGAATTCCTAGAACACTCAGTTGGTGGCACTGTAAGAGGATCATGGGCTAAAATATAAAAATGTGTGGAAAACAATCCAAATTAACTGGCACTGGCTTTGACCACCCAGTTTACCAGATGAGTGCAGTTTCTGAATAGAAATGTATACTATTAAGTTTTAGAAGTGTTAACTTCTAATGGGCTAAAATGATTTAAAGAAACTTTTAAACTTTTATCTATGTTTTTATTTATTTATCATTCAAAACAAGGTCAAATCGAGCAACTTCTCATTCTAAGGAAACAGGATAAAGCAAAGGAAAAATAATTATGTACTAATTAGTTTTAAGCTTGAATTTAACCTAGTTGGACATATAAGTTAAGAACAAGTGTTAGCCAACCAATGTATAATCAACTTTGTCTAATATGCAACCTGTGCTTTACATTTTGTTGAGGATTGCCTATTTCATCTCTGTAATATAGTCAGAACTAAGGTATTACTTTTGTGTTTGTTTTTTTTTTCATGTGAGAAAACTAAGGCTCAGAGACATGCAATCTGTACACAGACACAGTAAATGGCTTGAACCAGGATGGAAAAGTAATCCTTGCTGCTCTATTACTTAGTGAAAACCAGTAACAGTATCACCAGTACCTCTACCACTGCCTCTAGCCATGTCGTAGGAACCACTGCATTCACAACCCTAGCACTGCCGTCTTCACCTTATGAGCAGCACCATCAGACCCCCCCCAGACTGTTTCCACTACCGTCGCTGTCACCACTACCACCACCAAATCCTGAAACACCACCACTACCACCACTACTGTCATTATCATCCCTGTCATCAACATTGATCTATCCCTCTTTACCTCCAAACATCCCTCTGGCTTCCAGAAAGACTAGCTCGCCCTTTCTTTCTTTCTTTCTTTCTTTCTTTCTTTCTTTCTTTCTTTCTTTCTTTCTTCTTTGAAAGATTTGTTTCTAATCAGAGTTCTTACTAGAAAAAAATATCAGTCTTAAAATCCCTATCATCTTTACTAACTTCCTCTACACAACATTCACCTCTTCTTCAACAATGCCCCTCCTCCAGAGCAACCATCCTTGACTGTTCAACCTGTGGATGGTAGTTAAGATATTTCTGAGATCCAGAAAACTAGAATTAGTCCCGTTTTCCGCAGTGATTTAGTAAGGCACTTTATAAATTATATTTCCAAATTTTTAAAAGAGTAAAACTGATGAGAAGATGTGCATACTTATGGGGGTAACTGAAGCCTCCTTACTTAAAAGATGGTGTGAGACTGGGCATGGTGGCTCCTATAATCCCAGTGCTTGGGAGGCTGAAAACACCAGGACCACTACAAGCCTGATCTGTGTAGTGAGACCCTGTAGTCCCTGTACTAAGTACATTTTAAAAATATGGTGCAACATTCATTACACATGTGAACTTGTTTAGGTTAGCAATAATCACACCTCGGATAAAACACACTGGCTACAGTTCTGCCACTGCGCAAAGCTCACGTGAACTTGTTACAAATAAGTAACCTCAGGCTGACGTGATCTGATCAGTCAGAACCTGCATTCTCACAAATCGTGGAGGTGATGTGCAGCACATTAAAATTTGAGAAGTGCTCCCCTAAATCCCTTAACCAAGTGTAACATTTTGCTTTCAAAAGTGGGTGACGGGGGGGCTATTTTTATGCAGTGTTCAACTTAGACTCCTAAGAAACATAAAAACATTTCTTTCTAAATGACGTTTTCAGACGGCAATTTTCCAGAAGCTGCGACTCTCTAGCTGGCTCATCTTGCAGCAGAGAAAATGCTAACAGGTATGCATTCTGCCGAAAGGAGACGGCATCCACAGCAGCCCGCAGCAGAAATGCGGCGCATACGGGAGAAAGCGTACCAGAAAAGGATTAAACAATTTGGGGGGAAAATAGCAAGAAAACAGTATTTAAATGGAGCAGGAATGGAGAGGACATGGGAAAATGCTGCCCCCCTTTGAAACAGACAAGGGAAAGCTGATAAATGCTGAGGTTGAAGCGGCAGAGGCTGCTAATGAGGTTCTAAAGATGCGATTTCACTCCCTTCACCCTAATATGTCATCATCTGTAATCAATTTACACTCTATAATCAGTGTTTAAGGCCAACAACCTAAGCAGTCTAGGAACCATCCAGGGATGAAACAGCTGCTCTCTCCTAGTCTCTGCGTCCCCTTCAGCCCCTCTCTGGTCCCTGGGCATGTTCTCTTTGCGCTGCAAGATTCCTTTCCTTTTTCAGTTTTCACCTTCGGAACATTTGTGTGCCCTCATCAATCTCAGCTCTGAGGAATATATGTAATCAAAATCAATTTGTGAAGTACTTATAGATGCCTACCGTGGCCTATTCTTCCCCAAAATGAAAGGACTTTAGACCATTAGGGAAGACGACAAGAAGCAGCCTGTTTGCCTCTGCAGCCTCGTGTCCTTCTTCCGACCCCCTTTCCTCTACATAGGGTTGGTGCTGATGTCCAGATGTCAAATTCTATGAAAATTCTCCTAAGTTCAGTGTCTACATTTTAGCAGTTAACTTGTTTCCCTCTTTGTTTTTATTTTTACTTTACAAATCTTTTCTCAAACAGATACTTTCCCTTAAAATGCCCCAGCCATGAAAATTATCACCAAAATAACATTCCTATTTACACTGTGGACTGGAAAGCATCACTCATAAATGTCAAAACACAAGATCTAAGGAAAAGTTGTATGGGCAATGTATTCTGTTTCACAATTTCAGGTATACGTATTTATCATGCAATTTAAAATATCACTTGGATTTATAATGCAAAGGAAAACATTATTTCTGTGGCACACACAGCCTGGCGTCCCCAACACTCATGCACTCAATTTGTGCCTTGCTACTTCTTAATCTGTAAGTGGGTTTATACCTGTGCTTGGTAATTGCTGAAGAAGGAATCATCAAAAATGTATCAATTCACAGTTCCAGGTCACTTAATCACACGTTGAGTTCTCAGAAATGTGTCCTGAGTTGATTTTACCATGATAAAATCTCAGAGTGATAAAATCTTATGGGACCGTCATCACCAAGTCACATACAGGCGCAAAGCTGTGTTTCCACTATTTGTGTTAGAATCTTGGCTACTCTGTCAGAACATTAACCCATTGAATATCTGCCTCCTTATCTGTGCAGTGGAAGTCACAACCTATTTCACAGAGTTAAAATGAGAGAAGGCATCAAAATGCTTAATGAAATACCTAGCATAACAGATCTTCAACAAGGCAAACCGACAATAGCATTCATTTTTTTATCTGAAAACAGAAAACTAAGAATTGTAGATACTGAGGGAAAGGTAAGTTTTGCTTTAAGTCTGGGCAAAATTGTATTTTCCCCTTGCATTTTAGCACTCTTGCAACATATCCTAAGACAGTTTAGGCTGAAATATTAGTGCTTTGTGAGAATTTTGCTTTCCTGATAAAGCATGATAAGAACCAGTCTAAAGGTACAGAAAATTATAGTTATTTGTATACTTCTATTACTTCCTGAATATGAATTAAATACAGCTAAATTATAGAGACACTTTTATAAAATACACACACAATCACAATCACAATCAGACAATTGTAGCATGAGTAGATTTCTTACCCAAATAATGTTTATTTTAAGGAGGAGGTGATAGGACTGTGATACTTTTCCTAAATAGCATGAAGTAGCTGGCTGCTCTTTATGTCTCAGTTTAAGGGACCCTTCCCCACTACCCCACTACTGCTGCCTGCTTGTCAGTCCTCTCTCATTGATATTCATAGTTTTGCCTATATCTGAAATTAGCCATTTATCTCTTATTCCATTCATCATCATCTCCTTTCTCCCACTAGAATGAAAGCTATCTGTGCTTCATTTTCAGTATTGAATGAATGAATGAGTGAATGAATGCATCCAATTGTCTTTGCAGTTTTTCTCATAGTTCCTGGATTTCTCCCTAGAATTTTCTTTTGCAGATAGGAAAAATCTGGATATTTCCCAACTTCACCCAAGATGAAATAATTAGCTTTCCTTGCTACTTAATGGTGAATGCCCCCACCATCCCCTCCTATTCTGAGTTATTTATTCATTAAGTTAACAGTTAACCCAAGTAAAGTTTATGTAATTACAGCCTGGAAAGACACTTCCTAGTTCAAGTGGAATTTGTTTTCTCCATGCCAGGCGACACATTCTCCAGAGAAACACAACTCTACAGAACCCCATGAAAGATGAAAAAAGAAGAGAAATACAGCACACTAGTTCCTATTTTTCAAAAAGAGGCTGAAAAATCAAAGCAGAATATTCCTTTTAAAAAGTGTGGCCAGGTCAAAATTCACATTGGTTTAAAAGGATAACTTACTTTTTCAACAAGGTGAGTTATTATTTTCTCTGCTATACTAAGATCTGTAAATACATGAAGGGTAATTACATAAAGAATAATCACCAGCTGCTGTTTATATGAAAACTGGCTACAAGAGCAATAAACAAACATCGTCCTGCAGATCATGGGCTTCTTGAGGGTCGGAACTGGCCATGATACTTGTTAGACCCCCAGGTAGCATTATATATATGGATTAAGCTTTCATCGCTGAGCAGGAGAGATTAGGACGCATTTGAATATAAGAAAACCTTGGCTGATTCGGAATCATTTGAGCTAGGAACTTTATTCTCAAAGAAGCCAGGCATTTTTTTCCTCTACATTTCTTTTTAATAAAGAAGAAACTCCAATCCATTTCACTGGTTAACTTTTCCCCTAAATGACATTTTTCAGCTTCTACATTGTGACCTTCACTGACATTACCATATATAACAAGAACAGGTTGTAGTAGACTTGGTCATTACTGAAAGGCAATCTTTCTCTTTATTCCAATTTTTAAAATTCAGAGATTTTTATGGAAAAGTATATGCAGTATTAAAATGATGGGATCTACCTCCTTGATTTTGCAGAGCAGTAAACCTTGTTCTGGGGAATGACAATTAACAATTTCTGAGACAGCGCACTAGTGAATGTGCTTGTCAGAGAGAATGATGGAGAAGGAGAGACAGACAACAAAATTCTCCCTACATTAGTAGCTGCCCAAAGGGGGAAAATTTTAAAGAGATATAGAAAGACGGCAGAAAAATCCCACCAAAACAGAATTTTAAAGTCACAAGAAATCAGTGTAAATACCAGAAAAATGATTATCAAACTTTAAGATGCTTGTTTTCTGAATGCTCCTTTGATGAAATGATTTCATTTGAAAGCTTATTTACAAACAGAAAGCACATTTTCAAAGTCACTTATTGGTTATGAACCCCAGGAAGATGCGTATTTTATTCTGCTATTTTTCTATTTTAACACCCCCACCCCGTCATGCTCACTAAACTTATTTCAGAAATAGATCTCAAAGCATTATCAAGAAGGATGCAGTTCCTCTTACCAGATAGTTCCATACTAATATCTTCCCTCCAAGGAAAAATACTGGTTCCCATAGAACAAATTTTGAAATTATTAATACAGCAGCAGAACTGTAGTCCTGAAATTCCAAGTCCTTGCAACAGGTATGCAGCCTCCTGGATATTCAAAAAACTGCTGTTGCCAACCCAGTCAATGCAGTCCTCCTGAGAGACCAGAGCTTCAGCCCTGATCCTATGTCTGTGACGGCATCACCATATTCCCTAAATCTCGTGCCCACAGAGAAGTCCCCTTCTTCTAAGATTATTTGTAAGACAATTAACACTTTATTCAGCCTAGGTTGCTTATACGTAAATCACACACAATTCAAGGTTTTGTAATACACCCAGTCCATTTTTCTTGCTAATCTTTAGGTTTCACTTCATCTGAGTTAGGGCTAAGGACTGTGGTCCCGTATCTTCAGTATACAGCCAAGCCCGCACTGCTCTCAGTACCTGGATTGTCCTAACCAGGAAGGTACAACAGGCTGGGATCCCCCAGCCAGCTCTCCGGCTGCTCGGTTTCATGATTCAATACCAGGGCAGAAGCACTGTCCACTGCTGCAAAATCATTGTTATTTCAGTGATCTGAGCTTTGCAAAAAAGAAAAAGATTGCTCCCAAGAAGCTGACCAAAGAAGAGAACATAAAACAATTGTAATCATTTTCTGCTCTTGGGTCCCAATGAAGGTATTTCAAGTCTCAAAAGAGAATTTTTTAAAGGAGAGATGATCAGCTTAGCTGGCTATCAGCACCTGCGAAGCAGGGAGCTACTGACCCCAGGGTAGGTGTGAAAGCAAGGAGTGAGGATTTGGGGCTAAATCTTGAAATTAGAGGGGTTTTCTGTGCAGGTTTCATGTTATGGTGTGTGTGTGTGTGTGTGTGTGTGTGTGTGTGTGTGTGTGTGTGTATGTGTACGTGCGCGCACGCGCACATGCCCGTGTATACTGCAAGCTTCCTCTCCCAAATGCCCAGTCCTCTTTCCTGTCACATTTCTTGCTGCTCACAGCATCATTCTCACTTAGGTCTGGGAAGGAAGGGACTGTGGCGTGCTCCCCACAGCAGGGTTGGAGTGAATGTTAGTCACATACAGCCCTCAGCTTTACCAAGTGGCAGGCAAAGGGAGGCCGATGGAGGAGAGGGCAAGAAACATGCAACCTCTAGAACGTCTGGTGGGCGAGGTCTTTAGTCCCTGTATCTTGTCTTCCACTATGACTGGGAAAATCTCCAACCACATACATGAGGGGCTTTGAAAGTCGCTCTGGGTTTGGATGTGAGAATTCAGTATAGGATGGGGTTCACACACTTTTCCTTTAAAGTCACTGACCATTAAGGGACAGGGTAGCAGCCCCATGTCTGTAGGGTGGCCTTGTGTGCTGCAAAAGAACCTCGCGGGTTGGGGATACTGCTCAGTGGCATAAGTGCCTGCCTGGCAGCACAAGGTCCCAAGTTCAATCCCCTGTGCTAGAAAAATAAAATAAAACACCCTCGCGCTGGCACTGCCTCAGGAGTGTGCTGTGTGGTTGCCCTTTGCCCTAGCGCAGTCCTGTTACAGTGTATTGTTGTTCCTTTTTGCCACGGAAATAGTGTTAGAAACCTCGACGGTGCATAGCCACGGTGCCGGGACGCGCGGGAAGGATGCTGTTTTCCTAGCCCAGCACCCTGTGAACAGAGTTAGGAAACAAGGGTCCGCTGCCTTGGTGCCCTGCGGCACCCAGCTGAGTGCTAAAGGAGGTTGAGGGCGCCCCGTCCTTGGCACCAACTTGCCTGCCTCCCCGGGCGTGCTTGCCAGCCCCGCCTGCGCCCTGCCCGGAATGAGATTGTCCTGGGCACCTGCTGGCATCTAAGGGCTTTGGAGAGAAAAAGGAAGAGTCGTTGCGGTCCTCAACACCGAGTCAGGCTCCTCAGACTGTCTCTCCTCAGCCCGGACCCTGTGTCCACCAGCTTTCCCCTACGTGGAGGGCACTGCTTCCCCAAACACAGGCTGCGCCCTGACTTGGCGACCCAACTCCGGACGCGGTGGCAGCGTCTGCCACGGTCTCTCCCCACGGTCTCTCTTCTTACCTCCTGCCCCAGCTCCTTGTTCTGCGCCCCAGCGATCTTTTCACGCCCCCTCGTACTTGGTTTCCCTCGCCCAACTGCCAGTCCACCTGCACAGGCTCCAGGGCCAGAGGTTAGGATCCTTCAGAAACTCACCTCCCTCCGGAATTTGCATCCTCGGGGAAAGGAGAGGACTTCCAGAAAGCCGTCTCCAGGACGGGGTAGCAATTTCCCAGCCCCCCTGCCGCCCCCCACTCCAGGTCTAACTGGGGTCCCTCGCCTGCTTCCCACGTTTTTACAGCGCCGGGGTCTCCGGGCTGCGCAGCCCCTCTGGTGGGCCAGGGCGCGCAGGGCTGGTGCAGAGGCGCCTGCAGCTCCCCGGCTAGCCCCTCCCTCTGCTGGGCCGGGAGGGGGGCTGGAGCGGGAGGAAGGCTGGGGAGGTCCGGGAGGGGCCGCTCCCGGAGGCTCTGCCGCCCCCGCGGTGCGCTGCTAGAGGCTGGCGACCAGCGGGGGCGGAGCGCGCGGAGGGGACTTAAGTCGGAGAAGTTTGCGCTCAGCTTCACAGCCGGACCAGCGGGCAGGCGGGCGCCGCTAGGTGAGCTCCAGCGCCTCGGGACTGCAGGAGGCGGGCTCGGGACGGGCAGCTGCAGCACCTGCGACCACCCGGGGCTGGGCTTTAAACCGTCCCCAGAGGCAGCGTTACAGTGTTAGGGAATCGGGAGGGTCGGCGGTGGGGAGCTCTGGACTAACGCAGTTTGCTCTCGCACCCATCTAGGTTTTAGCTTCAGAGAGGCTAGGTGGGCTGCGCCCCGCAGCTCGCCGGGCTTCAGGGTTGGAGAGGCACCCGTCCGCCCTCACCCACATCCCCTGAGCTCGAATCTGCGGACCAGGGGCTGAGCGCGCGGAGAGTGGAGAGCGACAGACGACGGCGTCTTCCGAGACAGCACCTGCACCCG
>PVKN010034915.1:0-11739 GCA_004027915.1 Capromys pilorides
CCTCTCTCACCAGCTTGGAGGGACACCGAGGGCAGGCACAGCAGCAGCAGCAGGACCCAGCCCATGGCCTGCTCTCCTCAGGGTGTGAGACAAGCAGAGCCCCAAGGCAGACAGCAGGTCCAGGAGCAGGGAGCATGGGGTAGAGTGGTGGGGAGCTGCAGGGCCAGCCCCTTCAGAGGCCTGTGGGAGGGCGTGGCCCGCCCGTGTCCACCCTCTGTGGCCAGCATTTCCCGTATCAATCTGACTTCTGCTTTCTGCATGTTGCAGAAAGACCTCCTGTGTGTACAATGTCAAGGTAACCCTGTCCTCTGTCCCCAGTTTCTAGCTACTGCTGGGAGGCCTGGACCTGACCTTGGCCTCCCAGGCCACCCCTCACCCACCTGATCCCCTGCCCTGGCCCCTCGCTCACAGGGTCCTGCACAGCTGCCGGTCTTGGTGTCTTTATCTCCTTGTGCTTCTCTCTCCTCTGTGCCTGTCCTCCCCACCTCATTCTGGGTCTCTTTCTGTCTCACTTCCCTTTGGTTCTCTGAGTGTCTCCCAACCTGCCTCTCTCTCGGGAGGGAAGGGGCTGCTCACCCAGCTCCGGCTCTGTTGGGGAGAGGAAAGGCTGCTGTGCCCAGAACTCAGCTTTAGAGAGGATGAGGAGGGTGGTGGGGTCACCCACCCTCTGGCCTCAGCCCTGGCCCCCAACCCTGCAGGTCTCCTCAGCTAGCTGGTACCCAACTCATCCTGGAGAGGGGCAGACAGAGCCCATGATGGAGCAATCCTGTGTGTCACCAACCACTGTGCTCCAATTTGTCACCTCCCAACCACTGCTCGACAGGTCCCAGTGCCTGGGCAAGAGGCAACTGATTGTCACTGTGATCCTTTGCTGCCCCTGTGATCAAGGAAGATGTGGACTGGTCCGGGAATTTATACCTTATATCAAAGAACCATCTGAGAAGCCTAAGAAAGATCCAGGATCCTGGGTTCCCACATTACTAGATCTGTGACCAGAGATAGCCAGGGAGCAGGCCTGCCGAGTCCAGGGCCACAGGAAGGCTTTGTGGACTCAACACGAATGAAGTCCTGTCTTGGACACAACACGCGACAGTCACATTTCCTGGACCAAAGCTGTTGTGAGCCTTGGCCTCCTCCTCTCTATGGTGGGTGGGCAGAGGGCACCCTGCATTTGCAGGTGAATCTTTGAGGGTTTTGCTCTAGGTAAATGGGACCAGCACCTCTGACACCAGGGTTGATGTGGACTCAGGGTCAAAGGATCAGACTGGGGCCAAAATGAGCCACCGAGGCTTGATGCTACCTGGGGAGTGCAGGGAGCCCCCGTCAGGCATAGTGGGGATAAAGAGCAAGCCTGCAGCAGAGAGACGATGGGCACCCCCGGGAGCCAGGTGCTAGGCTGCCTACCGGTGTTGGGGGATGTGTTCATTGGCCCGTGGTCATCACTGACTAAGCAGGCAGGGAGGAGAGGTCCTGGTTGTGAGTTGTCTATTGGAGTCCATTTGAGCATGAGGGACAGGAGGGGAAAGTGGCCTCAACTTCCTCCTTACACATATGCAGGCAAATGTGGGCCATGTTGTTTTTGTGGGCAGGAGGTAGCCAGTCGAGGACAGAGTGGATTACATGGCAGCTGGCTCTGTTGGTCCCTTTGGGCCTTCACACTTGCTGGCTTCTGAGTGGTCTGCACGTGGCCTGGAATTTGATGGGAAGCAGAGCTCCCTGGGGGATCTTCACCGAGCCCCCTCAGGAGGTCTCGAGACAGAGCCCAGGGTTCTTCCCTAGGGTCTTAGATACTTTTCTCCTTGTTGAGACAAAATACGCAATGGTCAAAGCTAAATGGTTGGAAAAGTAAATTTAGCTCAGTTTTTTGCAGTTTCGGTCCATAGTCTGCTGGTTCCGTGGCAGAGTGGCACATGGTACTGGGGCAACAGTTCATGACAGCACCAGACGGCAAAAGCAAGGAGAGCCAGAATCAGAGCATCGGGGTACACGCCCTAGGGTGAGTGTCACACGCAACACCCATAACCTCAGCTTGGGACCAGGAATCAATTACAAACTCTAGATTCAGCCACCTCAGAAACTACACCCCCATGACTGCATGAAGCTTATGGGAGCGTGGAGGACACAATGGGACAGGACATCAGACACAAACCCACAAACCATGCCACCTGGGTTTTCCTGGGGACGGTGGCAGGGAGGAGCTCTGGTGAGGCAGAGCTGGAGAAGGTGAGGGAGGCAGAGACGATGCTGTCATCTGGGTTCTTAGAGGGAAACTTTTGAGAAAATTTTCTAAACCAGGTCTTCTCACGCTTCAAGTCCTCTTCGAGGAGAAGTCCTGACCTGGTGGCACCTCGGCTTTAGCCTGCCAACCTGTAGGAAGCCAAAAGTGGGTCAGGGTGACATGCATGGAGAGGCTCTGTCCTGCCTTCTCTGCTGTCCTAAGCTCAGACAATGGCCTCAGAGGAAACACGATGTCAGGGAGGTTCCCTCATGGAGGGCCTGCATCTCCCCACGGAGGCCCACTCATACCGTGCTATGGCCTCAGTGGAAACCCCAAGCCCGCCTCGTCCTGTCTACTGCCCTCCACGCCTGCCCTCTGTGCCTCTGCCTCCCTCTCCCTCCTTGAGTTTCATCGCACTCCCACCTGTCCTCCTGTCCCCCTGAGTCACCCCAGGCCCACTTCTTCCCCTGCAGACGCAGCAGCTGACAGGAAGCTGCTCTTCCTCCTGAGCGCTGCCTCCTTCTCCCTGGCAGATGCAGCCTCTCGGTTGGTCCCGACAGTGACACATTCGGTTCTTCCCCTCTCCCTGTTGAGTGGTGCTGTCATCCTCCTTCCTCCTCCAAGATCCCCAAACTGGGTATTTTAGGGTACATTTCTGGGCACTCTCTCATCTGTTGCATTAGTCAATTTCTTGACTTTATACCACCAGTTGCTGTTGGATTTCACCAGCTTTGTATTATGTTGTAATTTAGCAAGACTGACTCTTCTGCATTATGTGCTGGGAGCCTTTTTCAAATTGCTTCCTGGGCCAGCCAGATAGCTCAGCAGATTAAAAAGTCTGCGTAGGTAGATGCAGGGATCACGGTGGGATCCCTGATGGGCCTGGGGGCCTGGACCACTCACCTCCCCTTACACCTGAGGAAGATCATCAGTGCCACAAGTGGGGTTAGAAGCACTGCCGTGGCCACTGTCACCCCAATGATAGCTGCCAAATCCAGGGGCCATGATTCTGAGGCCCCCTTGTCCTCAGTGGCCTTGCGCCCAGCTGTGGTGGCTTCGGAGTCTGTGCTGGGATTCTGTGTTGTGACCTTGGCACCTGGGGAGACAGGAGAAACAATCAGCTCCTTCCAGGAGGGCTGGGGATTGTGGCTGAGGGCCTCACATCCTGTCCTCTGGTTTAGGAGAAAGTGGGTGCAGGATGAGCTCTCAGAATTTCATACAGACAGGAAGTAACAAGGAGAAAGGCTTAGCATGCTGAGCCCCCCGTTTACCTCCTGATTCTTCTCCACTTAGCAAGGCTGCTCCTCGGACACTGCTACATCCCTTGGTAATGCCAGTGAGGAAATCACAGGATTGAAACACTGTATAACTTCTGTAAACACATGTACCAGTCAGCGTGTCCACTTCACAGCTCTCTAGGAAGTCATAGTTTAGTGCCACAGGTGCATCCACTTGGGCGGACACCTAGCAAAGCCCCTCAAGAACCTGTCCAGCTTCCGCAGTGGACACTGAGTACAGTTCAGCACTCCCGTCCTCCCCTCCCCAGGCTCTGCTGCCACCGTGGGATCTTGCATCTCCAAGGATCTGACTGCCACAGGGACCTCCTGCGAGTTGACTTATGCAGCATATGTACACGTGCAGTGCTGCTGGAGGACAGCCAGGAGCTGTGCGGCACCATTTTTTCAGTGACAGCTTGAATATCTGGTCACAGTCTCATCAATCCCTGTCCTCCACTGATGTCATAGCTGTCTCAGTTTGTGGAAGTGCTCTGCATGGGGTTCATAGAATGCTACAGTTGTCTAACCATGCCTTTCTCAGATTGTAACATCCTCAGTAGGGAACATGCAATTGTGAGAATAAGATTCTCCACGGCATGGAGTATATGTTGGAAGTATGCCTTTAAGATTAAACTGACATGTACTGATTTTTGGGTCCTGCAAACTGTTCTTTTTGGAACTGTTGTAGCACTCATTCATTTAAAAAATTAGTCTAGCTGGATGTGGTGATGCATGCCTATAATCCCACACTTGGGAGGCTGAGGCAGGAGGATCCATGCGAGTTTGAGACCAGCCTGTTACAAAAGTGAGCTCAAGGCCAGCCTGAACTGCATAGCAAGACCCTGTCTCAAAAAGACAAAAAAAAAAAAAAAATCAATCTCTATTAAAATCTTCAGGTGAGACTGAACCAAATTCTTTGTTTATGCATATTAGAAAATTTTAAAGGGTACATGTATATTTCTATTATACCTCATAAATAATGCCCATTTGTGTGTCATTAAAAATAAACTAGACCTCAAAAAAGAAAATAATAGGTTTTTATCATCTTTCACTTGAGAGCTAATCTCATAAAATTACTTAGTTGAAGCAAACAATATATAGTAACATAGCAATTACAAAGTAAAAATTAAAAAATGAAAAACATATAGTAACACATTTTTTTAAAACTCTGGAATATGACTAAATTGGCACTCTGAATTCCTAGTACTGAACATTTTCCTTACTTAAAACTGGAAGAAATTTTTTTTTCCATGCAGGGTCTCACTATGCAGCTCTGACTGACAGTGATCCTCCCATTTCCTGCCTCCCCAGTGCTGGTATTACGGGTGTGCGCCATCACACCCAGACTCCATTGTTGGTTCAGCGCGCCCGGGGTGGGTGCGGCAGGCAGGACCAAGCAATCAAACTCTGGTCCCTGCGCTTCTCTAAGCGAGCGCTTAGTCCGCTGAACTATACCGCTGGCCCTTGGAAGAAATATTTTAAATGAATTAAATATTCAATTTCAAAGAAGAATTACTGAACTCAGAGTTTAGTACTAAGGAAGCTGAGAGGCAGGATGTAATGGGAAGCTATGGAGGAATAAATTTACTGAGAAAGAAACAGAGATGTTAGGTCTCAATATTTGGATAAGAAAAAGCAAACAAAGATTGACATTGCTTCCAATGATAAAATTTCAGTTGAACTCAGAGGTGAATGTCAGTCAGTTACAGACTGCTAAGTGTAAAAACCACTGTACAATGGATGATTTTTGGAAACTAACAAACTTTTTGAAAGCTGACTGAAAGAATAGCAAATATTTCTTTTTTTTTCAGTAAAGATTTGGTGGTGGTGGTGCTGATCGTGGGCCTCACGTTTTCTAAACCAGGGCTCTACCAGCGAGCCTCACCCGCAGCCCGAGAGTGAGTTTGAACTGACTTGTTGACTTAGAAGAAACTGAGACTGTGGCTAAGAAGAATCTGTCCTGGAGATTCCAGGCCCACAGGGTTCTATGTGTAAATTCTTTAAAGGGACAGGTAGGCGCTGGGGAGATAGCTCCATGGCACAAGTGCCTGCCTGGCAAGTGCAAGGTCATGAGTTTGAATCCCTGTCCTGCAAAAAAAAAAAAAAAAAAGGGAGCTCAAGGCCAGCCTGAACTGCATAGTGACACCCTGTCTCAAAAAGACAAAAAAAAAAGAGACAGGTAATAGCCAAATTAGGAATGTCCAAAACATGAGTACAAATGGAAAATATGGCAATTATAATTCATTCATGGAGCATACCAGAACCCGGAAGCTATGATCCCATAATGATTTTTGAAAAATGCAGACTAAAATGCATGACTTTTTTTTTTTTCCTTAAAGGGCTCTGAGTTGAGGAAAATATAAAATGTTAGTAACGGTTTATGGTAGAAGATCTCTCATCCCTCGCGGAAACAGAAATTGGTATAACTTTTAGGTATGCAATTTGAGAGTATATATTATGATACAGATGTTATATCCATGCCCTTTGACCCAGTAATTTTGGGCTGGGCTTTCTCCTATGGATACAGTCATCTATGTTTCAGAGCCCTGTGTTTAGGGGCATTCTTTGTAGCATTTTTTCTGGAGCAGGCATTTTCTCCATCTTAACTCCTGAGCTTTTATTTGGAGGCAGATTGTGCCTACAGCGTCCAGACTGGTCTCCATCTCCTTGGCTGCCGTGATTCTGCTCAGCTGTCAACACGCCGGGACTCCACGTGCTGCCCCCAAGCCCCACCGTCCAGCATTTGAAATTTTTCCTGTGGCGCTCTTCACTTCAATTCTAGAAAACGGCTCTTTCCATTGTCCTTCCTCTCTTGGCTCCCTTTGTTCCTTCATGAACTTCCCTTTCGCTTCCCCTCTAATGCTAGGGCTCAGGCCCTGGGCCCCTCTCTGCCCACACCTATTCTCCGAGTGTTCTCACTTGACACCAGCAGTGTTTTGTGACCATTCTCAATGTCACCTAACAGCCAGCTTCCCCTGCCCTGCTGATGCCTCTCTCTCACTGCCTCCTGGCGTCTCCACTTGCGTGTCTAGGATGGTCTCAGACTTCACTGATCAGAGCAGAACCCTTTGATTCCCCCTTAACCTGTTCCTCCTCACTTCCCTCCCCTCAATATATATTTTTAAATGTCCCCTCAGTATTTGGCAACTCCATCCTTCAGGATGATTGGGCTAAGGGCCTAGGTGCCATGTCTCCAAGGACGGGTCCTCAACCATCTGGAAAATTGCTAGACTTTTCTCTCTGGCAGTCTCCTTCTCCCGGCCTCTGTGTCTGCAGCGCCCATGGTTCTGGTTGGATCATCTTTCCTAAGTTTTCCTTCTCGTGCCTCCCTTAGTCTCCCACGACTGCTGTAACAAAGAACTGTGAGCTGGGTGACTTAAGACAAAATTGTTCTCTCACAGTGAGGAGGGAACAGGCTGGAGGCCAGATGTGGAAAGTGAGGCGTCCACAGGCTGCATCCCCTTTGGAGGCTTCGAGGAGCATCTGTTTCTACAGGTGGCTGCAGAATCCCTTCACCTGAGATTCCCCCCCCCTCCACAGTTCCTGCCTCTGTGGACACTGCGTCCTTTTGTAGGCCTGTCAGCTCTCCCTCTGCCTGTCTCTTGTGAGGACACTCACAGATGAGTTAACTCACGATAATCTTTTCCATTGCATACTTTTTAATCTAATCCCATCTGGTACCCTGTCAAATGAAGCAATTACTTTTCACCTCTTCAAGTGATATTCACAGGTTGTGAGGATTAAGTTGTGAGCTATGTTTTTGTGAGCTATTTTTTGTTTAGTCTTGTTTCCCCTCAAAACTCAAACCTTTGACCTTTTGTTATACCTTGTGGGAGATTTCTACAAACCTTAGTTAGTTCCAATCTTCTCATGGATTTTTTTCCATCTTGGCTGTTATATGTTTAACTGTCATCTGAGAGTCTTTTCTGTGTTTGGGAAACTCCTTTGCAAAGTGCCCTTTCCTGTCACAAATATGATGAGACCTTTGAACAAGAGAAAGCTAGCTATGTTAGAGTCATATTCTCTCCTAATATTACTTCCTTCCAGGTTCCTTGTATCTGCCTCCTCTGTGCTTTGCAGTCTGAATTTTATGGGGTGGAGGGGTGGCAGGGGAAATAGCTCAGTGGTCTAAAGGCCTGCCTGCCAAGCTCAAAAACCCGGGTTCAATACCCAGAGAGCACACTGTTTGGGCCCCAGAACCCCAGACATACTGTGCGAATTACCAAAATCAGCATGGTAGCATATGCTTGTAATCCCAGCTCTGGGGAGGCTGAGACAGGAGGATCACTATGAGTCTGAGCTACCTAGCAAGACCCTGTGCCAAATAAATAAAAACATTGAAAAAAAAAAGACTAACATATGAATTTCATGGAGGGAGTCTCTCTTAAGTGGCTTTTGCAATTGTGTTTGAAGGGGGCTCCTGCCTTGTGCTTCTCAGGCACACTGAGGCCAGAGGGAGCTCCCCCTTGCTGGTGGATTCCTTCAAAGATGAGATCCAAGCCTCCCTGCCAGTTGAAAAACTATGTGGTTGGTGGGTTGGGTTGATTTGTTAGTTACTTATTACAAAGATTGACTTAGAGTTGTTTTTTTTTTGTTATATCTCATGTCAAAATAATTTTCAGCATATTAAAGGGTTTGATGGTGAAACAAATTACATAAAAAATAGGAAAAAATAGGCTATTTATATAGAAAGACTGTAGTAGGAATGGAATTGTTTTGCTTAGAACTAAAAATTTCAAGGGAGAGTATAAATTTGGCTACAAAACTAAGATCCAGTTATATTTGCTTTAAATATTCCATTAGCATGTTTGCATGCTGGTGCTCCTGTTGGATTAAAAATATCTCTTTCTCATGAGTTTTCCGTATTTGGTTAAATGATAGGTGTGAATTTTCAGTTGATTTAATTAACTGTTAAATAATTTTACTTATAACTGTTTTTATCACATTGTATAGGGAATTATTACAATATCAGTAATTGATGGAAAATACCGATTCCAAGTTAAGTGTAAGATGTTTGATATTCAGAAAGACAGTGATGTTAAGCTCAAGCTCAAGTACCTAAGTTATAGAGTAATAGTATCATGAAGCTTCTCTTCTGGAGGGTTAAGAATGTAAGTTAACAGACCAAAAATTAGAGAAAAAGAAGGGCTACAAGGATTGTCAATATTTTGGTCCTAGCCCTTCAAGGTCAGTGAGGACTCAGGACATAAGAGAACCTGTGCTATAACATCCTATAACTCAATAGTTTCCCAAATTTTCTGTTCAAGGAGATCATGGGACCACAGAGGAAACAGATTAACGATGTATAGTGTGCCTAAGGAGAGTCACCTAGAGAGAAAACATTCTCTCAGACTTTCACAGAGAGCAAACTGGTCAAGCAATGGCCGTGACTCGTCCAGATGGCTGACACTGACAACAGCTCTACAAAGCACAGTACATGGTTTCAAAGTAAATCCTGAGGGGATTTGACTGACCCTGGGAGATACAAAAGTTACATGTTTTGTCATGCAGGTCTTGCTTTAACTTGTCCTTAATCATCCGATAGAAAAGTTTAACCACAATGCATAAAATGTAAAGCTAGATTAGTATGCCAAAAAATTATTTATTTATTTTGCAGTACCAGGGATTGAACTCCAGATCTTGAGGTTGCCAGGCAGGCACTTATTCTACTGAGCTGTCTCCTCATCCCTCTAACTGTTAAATAGTTTACTTTTTTTTTGGTGGGACCAGGGTTCGAACTCGTGACCTTGCACTTGCCAGGCAGGTACTTGTGCCACAGAGCTATCTCCCTGGCCCCTTAAATAGTTTACTGATGAAAAAACTCATGCTAAAAATGGAGTGTGCCAAAGGTCTTGGGTTCAGTCCCCAACCCACAAAAACCAAAAATGAAACAAAGAAACCAAAAGCTCATAGTGAATCTGACTGAAGCAGAGAAAAGAAAAGGAAAGAATAATTAGAGCAGCAGCAAAATGAGCAAAAAATGCAAAAAAGGCCATTAAGGGGACCGTGCTGGCCGTGCCCCAGCAGAGCACAATTGTCTTGCTGATCCTGGACAGTGGTCTGTGACCCACTGCCTCTCAGGCCAGCCTGAGGCTGAGGCAGGCAATGGCATCCAGGAGACGGGAGCGAGAGCCCAACCTGGCAGAGAGGAGCCAGGTACCGCATCGCTGCCAGCCAAGGGGTTACACAATGCGATCCCATGGAATTTTTAGTTACTTTTTTCTAAGTCATTTCCACACGCACGATACACCTCTTTATGCCTCCCCCTCTAGCGAAGCCTCAGCCCCACTACTCTGTAGATGGCCAAAGCCAGGGCCGAATCCCAGCACCCTAGGAGCGCAGAGGGAAGGTCCTGCGGTGCTCCTGGGCCTCGTCAGCTCAGCGAGGGAGCTCGTGACAGCAATGGGACCAGCGTAGCATACAAGGCCTTGTGCCCAAGAGCTGGCTCTGCAGTGGGACTGGCCTTCTCCAGGCTCATCTCCGGGGCAGTGCGACTTGGGGCAGGTGCTCATGCTGCCAGCCTCTGTTTCCCTCTCGATGTGGGGAAGATGAGAGTGCAGCTGAGGCTGAAGGGTCCAGGAGGCGGTCAGCTGCTAGTGCTCAGGGCTCCTGGGGGTGCGCAACCCCAGCCTCCACCGCGTGGGAGGGGGCTGCTGCCCTTGCTGCTGTAGAGGTGCCTCACAGGGAGCAGAGAGACAGAAGGGAGATCGGGGGCAGCATGGGGCCACTGTGACTGGAGGAGCCCAGGGGCTGGTGCTGAGAGGTGTGGGGACTGAAGGGGGGTGAGCAGGGGAGAGGGAGGCAGAAGGAGGGGAATGTCAGGGCAGGGGCACTTAAAGTTGTGTTCTGGGGAACAGGGGTGGAGGAGAAGAGGGGAGCCTGGGGTCCTGAACTGAGGGGACTGAGACCTGGGCACCTCCTCAGTATTCTGGGCTGGGAGCTGGGAGGGGAGACACACAAGTCGTGGTGTTGCAGTTTGGTCTGGTGGCGCACACCTCTAAACTCAGTGTTTGTAGGCAGAGGCAGGAGGATTGCCATGAGTTTGAGGCCAGTCTGGGCTATATAATGAGTTCAGCTGAACCACTTAGTAAGACCCTGTCTCAAAAATACCGCCCCCCCAAAAAAGTAATGGTGTCTCCATGGCAGCTAACTGGGCTCAGACACAGGACATAGGGGAGGAAGCCACATCCTGGAAAACATTCACTCTCCTAAGTGTCACAGGGCAAGGGCAGGGAGAGGGGGTGGGTGGCAGGGCTGTAGCACCAGACTGGAGCAGAGGGAGAAGAAGGGGAGGCTGGGAGGGCCAGGGCCAGGGTGTGTGGGGCTGGATGCAAAGACACAAAAAGGCACAAGGGCAAAGAATGCAGCTCACTTTGGGGATGATTATGGGGAAGAGAAAAGGGGAAGGAGGGAGTGTTTGGGGAGCCTGAGAAGAGGCTCAGGAGGTTGGAGCCTGAGGTGACATCCAAGGGATTGAGCGAGCAGAGCTGGGGAGAGGTGAAGCCACCCTGGGAAAAAGGAGCTCGGACTTGGGCACACTCACCGCGTGCGAGGGTGAGCGTGGTCCCCTCGAGGGACTGCCACCGCTTTGTGCCTTCACTCTGTGTGTGTAGCTGCACTCCACAGAAGTACTTAGTCAGATCCTTCTCAATCAGGTTCTGGATTCTGAGGGAGCCGGAACTCTGATCCTTTCTCCAGTTCAGGAAGAGCCGGTTTCTGAAATCCTTGTGGATCAAACGTGAGCTTGAGTTGTAGATAAACTCTCCATGGAAGGAGTTCCGTCTCCAGAACACTCTCACGTCGGGGTTCTCAGACAAGGTCCAGGGGTGGTAGAAGGAGAAGGGGATTTCAACGGAGCCCCCAATGGGAGCAGAGAGTTGTTTTGGTTGAATTACTCCATAGGGGATGTCTTTTTTGCTGGATCCTGCTGAGTGACCTGGAAAAGGAGGGAGGGAGAGGCTGAAGCCACTGTAGGACACAGAGGAGCCTCAGGCCCCAGCACCTTCATCCACATGAAGGGAGTCGTGTGCCAGATGGCAGCACTGTCCCTCTGGCCTGATGCCTGCTTCTCCCCACTTGGGGGTGGACACAGCAGGTATGGGTTGGAGTAGAGCGCCCTGTGGAGCAGCCCTTAGGGGAGGTGGGGGCTCCACCCACAGACCCTTCTTCAGCCGCCCACTCCCTCTCTCCTGGCCACATCCATCCCTCCTGGGTTTGGTCAGAGCCCCTGCCAGGGCCACCCCT
>PVKN010034917.1:0-11737 GCA_004027915.1 Capromys pilorides
GAAGAAGAAGAAGAAGAAGAAGAAGAAGAAGAAGAAGAAGAAGAAGAAGAAGAAGAAGAAGAAGAAGAAGAAGAAGAAGAAGAAGAAGAAGAAGAAGAAGAAGAAGGAGCAGCAGCAGCAGCAGCAGCAGCAGCAGCAGCAGAAGCAGCTGCTGCTTACACTCTGGTTCATTTATGACCACTGTTAGTAAAGACCATTACAAGTGGACTCAGAAGATATAACCGACCTGTTCTATGACCATTTTCAAGTTACTGAACCTCTTTTTCCCTGTTTCCCACCATTACAATGGGATTAGTGATACAAGAGACACCATTATCCACAGGGTACATTTCCAGATCCTGAATAGACACCTGATACGGCAGATAGTAGTAAACCCTACATATGCTATATTTTTTTCCTATGTGTCCTTCAGCTTTGCCACTGTCTTAGGCACTACCCTGTCACTGGCACACAATATCTGGCACCCACAACCTCAAAGAAGAAGAGGTCTATTTGGCTCATGGTTTCCATGGGTTCAGTCTAAAGATGACAGGCCCCAAGCCAGAACCACATGTGGTAGGGGGGGATCTGCTCCTCCCGTAGCAGCCAGGAAACAGAGGAAGAAGGGAAGAGCTGGGACAAAAACATAGGTCACATTCCCAGGGACCCACCTCCAACCAGGCCGCAGCTCCTAACTGCACAGTCAGCAACTGAACCTCCTTTCTATCAACAGAGGAAAAGCTTTTGAGTATGGCAACCAGTCACCTCCCAAACACATCAGACTTTGGGGACCTTTTAGATACAAGCCATAATAGACACATCGTATCCCACTTAATCTACTCTTCCAGATTTCATGCCTCATGCCACCTTTGTATCACTACTCTTTTGCTTTGGGATCATTATTAGATAAAAGTAAGAGTTACTTGAAACTAAATAATGTAATGCTGTGGCAGTCAACCTGGAAATCATGATGGCTACTAAATGACTAATGAGAGGGTGGAGTGACTAGTGGGCAGGTAGCTAATCCTCTGTGGATACACAGCACATGAGGAGAGGCCCCTCCCCCAGGACAACGGGCAACTTCATCCCACTGCTCAGAGTGAGGTGCAATATGAAACATAACTTATTCTGGAACTTTCTACTTAGTATCTCTGGATCACAGTTGACTGCAGGTAGCTGCAACTATGAAAGACGAAACTGAGAGGTGGATGCAGTGAGTTAATGCTGGCAAGACCTCATACAATCAGCTTAGCACTTAGCAAACACTAGGTGAGCCAGCATTGTTATTGCTGCTTTAGGTTTCACTATGTGATCAACAGTGTCATTCTGGCACCATAGATAGTGTTCTAGCTAATGGCAATCTGTCTCAAATAGAATGAAACAAACAAATTACTTCTTACTATCAAGTACTTCTTACTTTTTAAATTTAAATTTTTTTTAATGTATTTAGTACAGGGTCCACAGGGTCTCACTACAGATTGGACTCGTACTGATCCTCCTATTTTCAGCTTTCCAAGAGCAGCGATTACAGGTGCGCACCACCATGCCCAGTCTCAATTGCTCTCTCAATGTGCCCTGGGGGTGGGGCCAGCAAACTCTGGTCCCTGCATCTGCCTAAACAGGCACTTTAGTTCCTTGAGGTATCTGACATTTTTACTTTTTGGGGACTTACAGTCAAATCAAGAAGATAAGATGCACACATGTAAGAAAGCACAGCATAGTGGCATATGGCAAATACGCTGGCTAGCCATCCCATCACTCAGATACAGTACTCATCAGCCACAAATCAAAGAGAAGAAGCTTAATTTACTTCAGCTTCAGGACAGGCAGCCCATGTATGGATGGCTCCAGGGTAACACATCATGGTGGATACACAGAGCAGAGCTAAGACACTTGGTTTGGGGCAGACCAAAGCCAGAGCACAGGGAGAGTTCTAAAGGAAGGGGCCAGAGACTGCCTACAGTACCCAGTGTCATACCTCCACAGCCAACTCAGGTACTCCCAAAATGTGCACTACTAATACCCTGGCCAGTTCCCAAGCTAATCAGGTTGACAAAATTATACTTCACCATCACAGCAAACACCAGCTGAATGATACTATCAGACTTCCTTCTAGCTGATTTAAAGTCACTAGAAAGTACTAGGCAAGATAATGTTCTCACCACAAACATACACACACAAACAGGTATGTAAGATAATGGTTATCTTCATTACTTTGATCTAATTATTTCACAACCTTTAGATAGATCAAAGCATCACACTACGCACTCCAAATATATGTAATTTTGATTATTCAGTCATAGTTGAATAAAATTGGCGGTGGAGATGTACTAAATAAATTCATTTTAACCTAAAATTAAAGACATCTTGGATAGGAGATATAAGCTTTGGGCACTGGAAAGGATTGACAAAAAGGTTTGAGGAAGGATACTGGGAATGGTGTGAGTGGAAATCACAGGCTGTCTTGAATTTGAGAGACTGAGAAGTATAACACTTCAAGGAAGGCAGTCAGAGGTGCTCAGTGTTGGCCTCCCACCTCTAGCTGCTGAGCTGGGCCAATGGCTTCGACCTCCCTGGGCCTCATTCACTACCTACTGCTGTCCCTGGAGACCAGATAAGATGGTCCATATGATGAACACATGGTAGAGACAAGGAGTCCTGAAGACCTGAGCAGGGTTCCGTGGACTCATCCGTCCACAGAAGAAGGCTGCAGCTGGAGAGTGATGACGCATGATGAGCTTGGAAGGTGCAAAGAGGGGATGCTGGGAACTCAGATTCAATTTGGACAGATTTGAGTTACAGGAGAAGAGTTGTTCGGTGATGATTCACCTGGCTGCTCTAGGCAGCTGCCAGGGAGGAAGAGAGCCTAGAGTTGTGAAACACATCCGGCTGTACACGTGGGTGTGGGGGCCTGCCCTGGATGCTGACCAGAGGAGTGGGAAAGAGGGCCAACGCAGCTGGATTAGGGGATTCAAACTCCAGGAGTCAGTGTGGTCCTGGAAGAGGAAAAGAGCACTACTGAGAAAAGGTGAGTGAGGAAGATAGCTGAGCTACATGGGCCCACTGCTGAAAACTTAGATTTTAGATGTAGAAGGTTACACAAAATGTGAACATGAAAGGAAGCTGAGTGAAGGGTGAATGGGAAAGCTGTGCTATTTTGGGAAATTCTCTGTAAATCTAAAATTGTTTCAAAAGCCAAAGATAAAAACCTGCAGGGATTTTTGGGGGTGATTCATCACATCACAGAGGAAAGGCAAAGCCAAAGCAAGCCCCAGCGTGGAGCTGAGGTGATGAGTTGATTTACAAGGCAATATGGCAGATACTAGGGTCAGACCTGGACGGTGAGCACTGTCTTGTAACCGGACCCAGCCAAATGACTAATTCTGATGTATCTGGCCTCTTAGGACATGGACTGGATGACTGTTACCTCAGATTGCCAGACTCATGCTCTGTCATGAGCCATCTTCCAATCCTACTCATCAGAGGACCCCCTACCCTCACCCTCTCTGCTTGTTACTGCACCACTGCCCACCAGGAGGGGCAGCAAATAGCATTTCCAAACTTCATCTTCAGGGAAAGAATCTTCTACTTTGAGTACTATAATAAACTAATGGGTCAAAGCAATAAAACATATCTGTATCTTTGGCTCTCAATAATCCAAATGAAGAATAACCCCACAACTGGCAAGTGGCAAAGCTATGGTCTAGACTGCAGGGCCTGGACAATACATATACTCACACACACACACACACACACACACACACACGCACGCACGCTACCAAAGAGCTTCTGTTCCTGCCATGAAATAATTGATACCAGGGGTTAAAGAGATCTTTTAGAAAGCTGCCTTGCCTGTCTGGCCAGAGGGAATCAAATATTTCCCATATGTGATAACTTGAACCCCTAGTTCTGAAAGTCAAAGTGCAATATATCATACATATGTGGGGTGTGTTTTAGCAGTGTATGTGTATAGATGCTATACAACTATATACACACACCATTCAGTGAATATATGTATAGGTTACCTACAACTTATAATATGAATGATGGCTGATTAGTACGTTAAATAAATCTTTAAGAGATAGGGAGAAAAGGCCGGGGAGATAGCTTAGTGGTCTAAGCACCTGCCTGGCATGTGCAAGGACCCAGGTTCGATTCCCAGGACTGCATGCTGTGCTGGTCCTAGAACCCCAGCATGCTGTGCCGGCCATGGAAACCAGGCATGGTGGCACATGCCTATAATCCCAGCACTGGGGAGGCTGAGACAGGAAGATCACTATGAATCTGAGCTGCATAGAAAGACCTTATACCAAATAAATAAATTAATAAATGAATGAATGATTAAAAATTTTAAAAAGAGGGAGAAGGAGAGGTAGGAGGAGAGCCTTGAACACTGACTACATGATAAGCCTTGATAAGCATACGCTGATTTTACTTAATGATATTGTTTTTATGATCTTTAAATTCATCTCTAAATAAATAAAATATGTGTGGTGCTAAGCTATGAAATCAAGTTGTTTTAACGGGAATGAACTTAGCAAGGAACAAGGGAAAGAGGTTAAATGCTAGTCCTGATTTGCAGCCCATCGAAGGCCCCTAGCTTTCAGATGTGTCCACCAATCACAGTTCTGTGCTGGAGCATGAGAAAGCTGGGCAGCTGCGGCCCAGGAAGATCCTCCTCCAGACCGCGGGCGAGACAGGGCAGGCGGAGCAGCCAGAAGAGACTGTCTCCAGGCCTCTTTTTAACTGTGAGCTCCTGGGATCCTCTTACAGAGTTTAATTGTGAAACTCAAATAAAACTACAAATCACTCCTCAACTCTGAGATACCAGGTATGTGTAATGCTGTGCAGGAGCAGGCTTGTACCAACTCGTGGGAGGCAACTGTTAATTTTTTTAAAAATATTTTTATGAGTATCTATTTGTGGCACACAATAAATACATGCATCTTGGGGAATCAGCACATTGATATACCATATCTTGACTACTGTTGATCCCGCTGCCCCTGACTCTCTTCTCTTTCTTCCCCAGATCCCTCCAATTCTTCAACTCCTAAAAGTCTAGCTCCCCATTTCCTATGACCTCTCGTTTACTTTGCTCTTCATTTATATTTGAGTTTTTTTCTTATAAGAGAAACTGTGTAATGTTTAATCTTGTGTGTCTAAATTTTTACTTTATATTATAGTCTGAAGAGTCATCCATTTTCCTTGAAATCATTCTAATTTATCTTTATGGCTCAGTAGTATTCCACTGTGTACATATTCACGCTTTCTCCTTTTAATTTTTTATTAATCTTAATGAGAAATAAATACTAACGAGACACATTTTCTTGATCCATTGATCTATTAATGAGCATCTAGACTGTTTCCATATTTATTGTTAATCACAGTGCTATAAACATGAGTATGCATGAGTATAAATTTTGCAATTCACAAATGTTATAATCAGCTATTAAATATAGTAATCAAAGGATTTTTAGGGAAGTGAAACTATCCTGGGATGTTATGATGGTGGATACATTTGCCCAAACTCATAGGATGCATTGGATCTGTAAAACTAACAGTAAGCCGTAATATACATGGTATGCTTTCAGTGACAGTGATGTGTCAGTATAGGTTCACCAACCATTCCAAATATGCCACAAGACGGGGTGTTAGAAAGGCACACAGAGACACGCGTGAGTGAAAGCAGGCAGCGGATGAAGGCTGTACTGCTCCTCAGTTGTGTTCTGATTCTAAAATGGCTTTAAATTTTTTTAAAGATAATTTAAATAAATAAATTTAATTAGCTAATAATTTCAAATATACTTTTAAAGACCATGCTAAGGGGCCGGCGAGATGGCTCAGAGGCATAAAGTGCCTGCCTAGGAAAGTTTAGGCAACCACAGGGACCATGGCTCCATTCCAGGCACCACATCTGCACCAACCCGACCCCCAGGTCAGGCTGAGCCTGCCAGAACACAAATAAATAAATGAGGTTTTTAAAAAAATAAATAAAATAAAATTTTAAAAAATAAAAGAAATAAAATAAAAACCATGCTAAGGCAAAGTGAACATTTATAGCAATAACAAATAATATTACTTTTCTTCATCAAACTAACATACTTGGAAATATACTTTGATTTTCTTTTCATTAAAAAAAAAAAAAACAGCATTCCTTGCCATGACCTTGTCCAAGGTCCTGTCCTTGCAACTTCATCTGCTATCACTCACTGTACTGGACTATAAAACTCATAAGGAAGGAAAGTGCTTTTAGCCTCTTTTGTTTAGTTTTGTATCACAAGTGCATAGATAAAGACATCTAGCGCACAACAGAAATGTAATGGATTTTTGTTGAATTCAATTCTCATCATCCGTATTTTCTCAGTCTTCTGTGGCTGATTATATTTCCCAAATCTGAGGCTATTTCCCATTCCACCTTCCTTTCTAACTAGGGGGTTGACTGGACTTCTCTCCCGCCAGAGGAAAAACAGGTCTAACACACCGGCGATACTACATGGCCTCCAAGGTGGAGGCACAAGAAAGTACGCGACTTCTTCCTGGATTTCTTGCAATGTTCTCTTAGAATCCAGTCGCCTGCTGCCAGGAAACAGAAGTGGCACAGAGGCAGCCCATATGCTGATGAAGCGACTCAATGGCTTAGTGCGGTTCTCTGCATGAGCACCCCATAGTGCTCTGGCTCTCAGCTGCCACCCAATTCATTCCTGGGAGGCAGAGAGGAGTTTTCCACCACCAGCACCAGCACCATCAAATCGTACCCAAACCACAGACCTAGAAGCAAACACCTTTTGTCACTAAGACTTGAGAAAGTCGGTTCCATTCTGCTTTCCCTCCCTTCCCACACTCAGGCCTGGTCCACCACTTTCGGGTTCCTGTACCTAGCACTTTCTCTGGTCCTACTCACTTGCTCTGTGTCTTCAATTCTGTGCAAGTCTCTGGTCATGAGACACCTTCTCTTTCAGAGACTGTGTCTAGCTGTATGTTACCAAAACCAACTTATTAACCACAGTTGCAAGAACAAAATATAGTTTTCCCTGCCATATACAGAGAAATCCAAGACAATCAGAAATGGACATTTGCTCAACACTTCAAAGATGTCATCGGAGAATCTCTTTTTGTCATTTTTAATTGTTTTTCTCCCACCTTCTATAAGAAAGCCAGGAAAGGGTAAAAATCTTCACGTCAATATTATCAGCTACCATTAAATAAATTTTAAAACTCCATACAATGAGTTCTATTTTCATTATATTACTACAGATTTGTCACGAGATCACACCTAACTATAATGAAAGATTATATCTTTTAAAACAGTATTAAACATCACTAAAATTTCTATGTTGATCATATGTTTAAAAGACAATATTTTGGATATCCTAATCAGTAAGGGACAATATCAAAATTTTAAAATTTAAATTGTGTAAATATGCAAGGAAATTAGTTACATTCAAAACAAAGTTGTTAAATATGCAAAACTCATCACATTCTAATCAGTCCATTATACTGTACAATCATCTCTGCTGCTAGTCCTCTGAGTAGAGGAAGCCCTGCTCATGGTTTACAAGCAGCAGGCCCCAATAAAACCAGTGTTGGGACGGTCCCCACACCACAGGAATCATCAGGTGTTCCAAAGCCAGGATCTTTCCTTCTGGAGAAATAGGCTGCTAAAGGTTTACTGCAATTCAGTGGACATAAGTGAACTCCACAGATGAGAGAGAATGGGAAACTGTACTGGGCAGGGAAGGGAACTTGTGGGGAAGAAGTGAGTAGAAAGAAGAGGAGAGGGGATGGGAGGGGAGGGAGCACAAGGAGGACAGAGGAAGAGGGAAAAGACAACGAGGGAGACAAAGAGGAAAGGGGAAGCCTGAGGAAAACAATGGGTCCTTATAAGCATAAGCAAATGATTTCAGATGATGACTATTTAAACTCTTTGCCTGAGCCTCTGTGAATGAATTACTCATGTGCCTACTTCCTGCAGCAGAAGATGCCAACAGAACTCAGCATTTTCTGAGTGACGAGGGCATCTGTGATCCGCTGTCACGCTGCACAGCACTGCGGTGACTCTCTCCAGCTACTGCCATACATGGAGCTCTTTTTGCCTTATATAAAATGGCTCCGGTCTTCTGAGCTTTTTATAGATCCTGTCACTTCCCTTGCTGTCAGCTGTCCTGTCTAGATGTGTTCCCAGTGCTTACACCCAGCAGTCTAGTGTGCTGCTTCTAAGTCACAGGGCACTAAGAAGCCAGAAAAACAAACTTCTTAGAATTGTGTCTAAAATAGCAGTAAACATGCCCTGCATGCCTTGCCTAAGGCTCTGGACAACAAACAAAGACTATGACAACTCTAGGATCTCTCTGGGTCCTCAAAGTTACTCCTGCTTTCTTTTATGTTCTCCACTGTGTTCTAAATGACCAATGTTACAAAACTAGTGGTTTTTGGATAGGTGAGCATTCACTAACTATATAAAATATTCCATGGAAACAAACTAAACAATAAAGAAAGGAGGAATTACATTAACTAAAGAAGAAAGAGAATCAATGTCCTATCATGGAAATCATAATCAATGGCACCAGAGATCCTGTTCCCTGAAGAATCTATTTCCTTTCTCTGAAGATGACCCAGCTCTGTGGCTGCCTCTTGTCCACAAGAGGCTTTGGAGCAGCTGCAGCTGTCAAGCTGCAACAGGCAGAGGTAAACACGAACTGCAGTGGGATGCAACAACCTTCCAGGGAGGGCATCTACCTCTTCCCCCCTCATTCATATACCTGGAAGGGGGATGAAGCAGAGAAGTCCCAGAACATGAACCCAGAGCCTGGTATAACTTAGCAAGATGGCAGACCCAGGAGCAGCCTCTATTGAACAGTTACAAAGAGCAACAGCAGCATTCAATCCCTGGCCCACTTGAAGTGCAATCTGATGAGGCCACGCTAACCACAAAAAAATGCAGTTGTCTATGGCACCAAATTTTGAAAATGAGGAAGATATTTTACTCCTTACTAAAGTCACTGTATAAAACACGGTGCCTTAAAAAAAAAAAAAAAAACTCTCTTGGGCTGGCAAGGTAGCTCAGTGGTCTAAAGCATCCGTGTAAGAAAGCTTAGGCAGGCACAAGGGACCGCATTTTGATCCCCAGCACCACATGCCATGCCAGCCCCACCCTCAGGGTGGCTGAGCTGGCCAAAAAACTGTCTTTTCTTTATTTTTAAAGATCTGATAGCAAAATAAAAATCCAATTCTTAGCCTGCTGTCTGTTTACCCAGGTTGTCACACACACACACAAAAAAATTTAAATAACTATAATAGACAAAGCTACCTCACAAATAAAATTCCCAAAATTGCTCTCTTTGTGTCATGTGTTTTATCTTGTAAAGAAAGAAACAACAAATGTTCTGCCATTAAAAATAGAATATCTGGAAGAAGTCTCATTATTTCAATTAAACTTTGTGCTTGGCTCACAGTAGGGCTATAATAAATACCTATCAGATGGCAGGCTAGATGGTTGACGAGATACAGCACAACACAGCAACTGGAAAATCTGAGGTCAGTTCACCTGTCTAGGGCTATGGTCAACAAGACTGTTTCAAAACTATATTTGGGCCTCTCAAAGAAATATAATAAACTAGTCACACAAATTCCTCTCTAAAATGAAAGTTGAATGTATTTTCTTTTAACTCTGCCCTTCTGACAAAGGACTTTTACTAACAAAACTTTAGACTTGTCTATCAGTCAGTGGTATTTATTGACCATTTACAGTATGTGGGCCATTGGGCCACAGAGGGGAAGTTTAATGATCAAGACAGAAAGGCCCTGCCCAGCATGAAATCCCATTCACTAAAACCTATCCAGACACATACACACACACACACACACACACACACACACACACACGATGACCTATCTTAGACAACTCAAATTGCTGGAACAGAATATCACAAACAGAACAAAAATTTATTATTAAGCAGCAGGAACTTACTTCTCGCGGTTCTGAAAAGTCTAAGATTAAGGACCTGACAGATCCTATGTCTGCTTAGGGCCTGCTCCCTGGTTCTTAGATACATCTCTCCTTGTATCCTCACATGATAGAAAGCAAAGAGGGAGAAACCTCTTTTATGGCTCCTAAGGACATGAACTGCATTCATGAATGTTCTGCCTTTATGACCTCATCATTCCAAAGGTCCCACCTCCACACACCATCACACTGGGAGTGAGACTTACAGCATACAAAGGTGGGAACACAGATATTCAGTCCTCCTGTTTCATATGTCTAATAACATCATACGCACCACAATATCCTGTGTGTGACTACAATGCAATGGCAGCAGATGACCTTCATCAATGCAAGGCACTGGATCAAGTGGATGATCAAGAGGAAACAATGAACTCCAATTCATATATTATGCCATACATGAAAACACTTCATATGGTACAGACCTAAATATAGAGGACCTGGTACAACAATGAGGCTTAGAAAAAACAACACAGGAGAAAGTTTCCATGACCTTGGAGTAGACAAGGATTTCTTAAGCAGGATGTAAAATGAATGCACCAACTATAAAGGGAAAAAATGATAAATTGGACAATATTAAGAACTTCTATTCATTGAAAGGTACCACTGAAGGAATGAAAAACTCACAAAGTCAAAGGAATACGGACAACACATACTTCTGGAAAAAGCCTTATTATACCCAGGATGTACATAAAGCAAGCATGGATATGGAGACAGACAACCCAAACATGAAGTTGTCTTTTTTCTTTGTGAAATGAGCAGTTCGTTCAAAAACCCCACAAAAATACGAGAAGGAGGCTGAACTTTTAAGATATAGGAGAACCTCCAAAGCAGGTACAGGGGCAGAGCTTCCACAGGAAGAGTGATCTAACTGTCCAGTTTTCCTTTTGTACTACAAATGGTGACACCAGCCACACCAGAGATGTCCCCCTCCAAACCAAGGACATCCTAACTTCCAGAAGTATCACCACTGTTTATTCTGAAAATGTAATAACTCTATCATGAACCAGTATGTTGGGTTTTTTATATTAATTATTAACAATTTAAAAAAATTAATGCCTGCCTTCCTCAAAAAACATATGGCAAAAGCTCCACCTGAGCTGCTCCAAACATTATAAAGCTCTGTGAGAGGTGAGGGCCCATGCTCTGCTATAGTTCAAGTGTCCTACCAAAACTCATGTTGAAATTAACTGCCATTCTAACCATTTTATGAGGGGCTGGGGAGATAGCCCCTCACAAGTGCCTACCTGGCAAGTGCAAGGTCATGAGTTCGAACCCTGGTCCCACCAAAAAAAAAAAAATTATTCATATGCTAACAGTATTAGAAGTTAGATCCCTGAAGAGGTGGTTGCGTCACAGAGACTCTGTTTGCTGTCATGAACAGAAGAAGGCCACCACCCTGGAGTGAGAGTTATCATTAGAGAGGGTGTCTGACAAAAGCAGAGCATGCCAGTGTCCTGCCCAATTTTTTCACTCTTGTCCTGAGCATACTCATTTGCTCATCCACCATGAGGTGTGGAGGCCTCTGCCAGATGCCAACACCAAGCTCTTGGCGTGCTCAGTCTCTAGACTGTTGACCGAAATAAATGTCCACCATTTGTAAATTACCCAGCCTTTGGTATTCTGTTATAGCAATAGAAAACAGACTTAAAACATTTGTTTTGTCCATGACTACAAAAAAGAGTAAGATACGTATGCCTACTGCTCATAAAGAATAACTTTAGTGTTCTTCTCTTATAAAAAAAATACAGGGCAAGG
>PVKN010034918.1:0-11736 GCA_004027915.1 Capromys pilorides
GACCCATTCAGCAGAAGAGTTTGTCTTACGCCTCAGAACTTTCTGTGTTGCTTTTTTAAGATTCCCCAACTCATATTATCCTGTGAAGACAGGTCATTGCCAGTGACTGATGCCGCTTGATCTGGCCTTTTTGTGTGTGTGTTGCTTTCATGCTAAAGTCAGCAAGTTTATAGAGTCACCCTCTTAACTTCAGAGAACCCCAGGAGATGTTGGGGATCCCAGTGCTGGAATCCTCCACACCAGCAGCTAGAGAGATCTGAGCCTGCGTCTCCATTCCTGTAAAAGATGCATATTTAATGGTATGCACAAAAGGGTGATGCTTGAGCCCTGGGCCTCTTCTGGAGAGAGCCGCCAAGGCGCTGAGCCAGGCAGCCTTTAGCTGTTCCCGGGGCATGGGGTGGGGCGGGTGGGAGGTGAAGGTGTTGGCATCAAGTACGTTGATGATGCTTTCTGAGGGAAACGGAGTAAAGGGGAGTAGCAGATGTGCTGACAGATGCCACCGGCTGAGGGACAGACGCAAGTTCCTGCTGGATCCAATGAAAATCAAGGGGAGAGGGACATTGGAATGCCTTTCTCAGACAGAGTTATTTTATCCCAGCTATGATGTCACTGTTCACAAGCCACATTCCTGATGCTTGGGTGTAGGACAGAAAGAAGAGGGGATGGACGGTCAGCTGGCTCCTGGCAGTCAGTGGGCAGGAGAGCGCTGCCAGGGAGCGAGGGAAGTACCAGGGTGGCAAGGACAGCCCTCCGAGCAGCTCGTTGGAGCACAGGCTGCAGGGCTCAGAGCAGGAGCCCAGAACTGTGCCTGAGGTCTTGCAGGGTGCAGAACATAGCTCAGGAGAGCCCTGTGGTGCTGTGGGGTCAGTGTCCGTGAGATTCTCTTTAAAGTGAATACAGCTCATTAATGAAGAAGATGTTCTAACAAGGAAGAGGAGAGTCATGGGTAATTACAAACAGGGTAATTTAAATAGTAGATGTTCCCTGTGTCTTCACCCTATTAAGCCTCATTATATGTAATTCATGAGGTCACTAGAGAAGTGATATGGGGTGGTGGTGGTGGCGGTGGTGGCCGCAGTGGTGGTGGTGGTGGTATATGTGGCTAGCCAACCACTGAGCTGAGCAGTTACCCAAAGCCTACACCACGTGTCTTTCCAGTGGATTTCCACCAGAAGCAGCCATATTTCCCAGTCTCTAGAGCACGCTTCATGCAGACTGGCTTTCACGTTTCCCTCCTCATTGGCTGCCCCTGGTACTTGGAGGTTTGGGCCCTGGGCAGAGGATCCTGTGATGAGACGCTATCTCAGGCCACTTTTCTTCCATAGACTAGCGACATGCGAGCACACCAGAGTGGAGAAGTGCACGTGCTCAGTGGCTGGTGCTCTCTCTTCCACTCCAGGCCGGGCTCCCTCATCTCTGTGCAGTGTGGGGTGCTGGGGGGAGGGGCTTGTGACTGAGTTAAAGCTCACAAGGAGAACTGAGCATCCCGAGAACTGTTGCATCAACCATTGTGGCACCAGGACAACTAAGTCTGTCTTGTTGGCGTGGCTTTTGCCTTGCGCCATGCTCTTGGGTTTCCAGCTCACCTAAAGTGCAGAGTGCTTGGCCCCATAAAAATTCCTCTGTGAGGGCTGGAGTGAGGCACTTAGCTCCGCAGTCTAAGTGCCTGCCTGGCAAGCACAAGGATCCATGTTTGATCCCCTGAACTCCCAGGCACACACCATGCTGACCCTGAAACCCAGCATGGTGGCACATGCCTATAATCTCAATTCAGGGGAAGCTGAGACAGGAGAATCACTATATGTCCGAGCTGTACAGGAGACCCTATACTATATATATGTATATATATGTGTGTGTGTATATATATGTAAATATATAAATATATATAAAGGTAAATATATGTAAATATATATTTAAAATAAAAAAAAAATATATATATATATATATTTAAAATTTCCTCTGTGGACTGTGGTGATGTTGACCATGATACCAGCAATGGCTAACACACGTGTTGTAAATAATATAAGTGTCTCTGTTGAGTCCGTTAAATCTCCTGGTACCTTGACAGGTAGACTATATTTCATTCCCAGCTTACTTAAGGAGTCACATAGGGACTAACAGTACTTCACAGAGATAGCACATAGACACAGAGTGGTCTCACACTTGATCCTGGCAGTCACTTCAGTGCAGGTCACTTTCCTATTCCAAACCATGTAGTGGTTTTCCCAAGTCCCATGGGCCAATGTCTAAACGTATCCCACTCCCACTGCTATTACATGCGGTAGCAAAAGAACTTTTAGTTTCTTGTATGCATTCTGCCTTTTAAAAAAAGTCCATTTCAGGTCTTCGTGTATGCTCCTTTCTCTGGCTTGCAATTCCTGTGTAACTGTTGCTTCCTACAGGGAGCCTTCCCAGGTAGCCCTCTGTACTTGGAGCCTGTGTAACACTTCCGGTGTCGTGTCTTCACTGTCTCAGATCCTCTGTGTCTCTCTCTCTTCACTATAGTTACTCTAGGTCCTCACCACCTGATACAGCTCATCTGGAGGAAGGTGCTTGGCAAAGTTTTAATCATGAATTGATGCAATCTGTGTATGGGACTGTCACCACTTACTGACAAGGGTTACAGTGTAGTTCAGATTTTTCAATATTTTAAGTTACTTATCCACGTGGCCTATTGTATGAAATTTGTTTGCTGCTCCGTATGACAGCTGTGGTAACAGATTTATTACGTCAGAATTGAGCTCAGCCTGTGAATATGTGACCATTTCTAGGACAGCGCCAGACAGCAAGATTTTGACACCCCCTCCCACAGGCAAGCGGAAAGCATCCTCTGTGTTCTGTAGCGCCTGCCTATGCACTCCTTAGTTCTACTAGCCTTTTGCATTTGTCTGGACTTCAAAATTAATGATATTTCCCTCCTATATTTTCTTCTATAAGTCTTGTTGTTTTAGTTCTTAAGTTTCACTCTGCGACACATTTCTGATTAGTTTTTGTATGCGTATGAGAGTAAGGCTGAGGTTCATTTTTTTCTAAATAGATTTCTAGTTGTTTCGTTGTTCTCTCTATCTCCATTTGTTTGGTCTTGATACCCTTAGCAAAAATCAGGTGACCACACTTCCGGTTTTATTTCTGGACTCCATTTGGTCCCTTTGGTTTATGTCTATACTACAGTACCATGCTGTCTCCTCCCTAGGGAATCTAATGTATCATCCGAAATCAGGCTGCTGCTTAGGGCTGGGAGGCGTTCCTGATCTTCTGTGTCTACTCTTACAGTTTGTTATGGAAAGAGACTGGGATTATTCTGGGACAGTAGCCTGTACTCAATGCCACTGAGGTTGGCAAGAGCTTTGAATTTAGCTCCCATCCTGCCTGTTTTAAGACTTCATAACAAGGGCCTCATACAAACCTGGAGGAATGGTAAAAATTATTAACAAGATATACAGAGTAACCGAGAAGTCAGTAGTCTATAAAATTATCCCATGTTCATGAGCGGGCATTCACCTTGCGTGAAGAGTGTTTAGTTACAAGTTTGGAATATTTATAAGAAACAATCTTAGGGCCAACCAAATAGCTCAGTGGATTAAAGATCCTGCTTATGCAGACACAGGGGTTGAGGGTTCAATCCCTGGCCTGCTGTGCCAGCCTCACCCGCAGGGCATGCTGAGACAATTGAGCCTGGGCGTAGAGGTGCTCACCTGTAATCCCAGCACTTGGAAGACTGAAAACAGGAGAATCATTATGAGTCCAATCTATATAGTGAGACCTTGTAGACCCTGTACCAAATACATTTTTAAAAAAGAAAAGAAAAGAAACAATCTTAGAGACCCAACAATTGTATGAGTAAGTCTAGGTAATTTGCTTTATAAGAAGTAGTCATTCTACACAAATAATACTGGCTTTAAGCACTTAAAGCCCAGGCTGAGTGTTTTCATCATTTTCTAGACTTTTTGGTGGCATTGGTAACACCTGGTTAGTTGCACCCGTAGGGGTTCATTCTAGCCCTTGGAGGAGCGGACAGGGTCTTGGAGGGACACTGTCCGGAGAGGAAAATGAATCTGGTGTTGTGTAGAGCCACACAAGAACTAAAGTCAAGCCCATCTGTGCTCTCCATTGGCAGTGTCACCTGGCCCCACAGACACAGGGTGACAGAGGATTCGTTTGACTTAGATGACATTGTTGTTTGGAAGGTTTTAAAAAAAGATCTAGTATCAGGGACTTTGCACAGTGTCCCTCTTGTCGTATGAATCCTGGGACAGAGAGTGGTGGGTAACCGCTGAGGACGCGTGGAGAAGGGGCCAATGTCCTGTAGAGCGAGCCTGTGTGTGTCTGCAGGGAGATCTCGGGGTCACTGGCCCAGTAGTGGTAGGATAAGGATTGCTCCAGGGATGAGTGTGCAGGTGCTGTGGGGACTCATGGGAAGACTTATTTGGGAGGAGGAAGGCTTTGGATCTCCAGAGCCATTTCTGTGAGACTGAGGCCGATGACAGAGCCTAGAGGTTACCTCTTTCCTCCCAAACACCAAGCAGGGACCTGGCGGCAAGGAGCATTGTGAGGGTGGGCTGTTTCAAGGCTGAGAGTTCAAGTAGCTTGGAGAATTGGCTCTGCTGTTACTTTGGCTGTGTTTCTGCTTTGTTGGATGAAGGACAAATAGGAAGATATTCTCAGCTGGCCTGAGCAGCATGAGGAATGCATTTGTGGGGTCACTTGCTGTCCTTCCATGAGACTCTGGCCAAAGATAAGGAATTATGGTTAATGAAGGTGACATGGTATTTCAAGCCTATGGTTACAAACTCTTCTTTTTTTAAACCGTGGGTATCAATACTTGGTAAGCTATTGGTCTGATTTTGCTGGCCCCAAATTTTCTTCCTGTCTTTCCTAGCTTCTGTGTCTCTCTCTCTCTCTCTCTCTCTCTCTCTCTCTCTCTCTCCCTCTCTCTCTCTCTCATGCACATATTTTTCTCTCACTTCTTTCATGTCCCTCATCCTTCTCTTCCTCCTCCCTTAGTCTCTCTCCCTACTCCTTCCAGACTTTCTGACTTAAGACAGAAGTTGCTGCCATTGACTCACGGACATTATCTTTTTCCTTTCTGCTTTTCCAGTTCCTCCAGGAGTGATACAAAATGGAGCGCGGGTTCTGAGCCGAGGGCTGTTTCCTGGCGTCCGGCCGTTGCCAATCACTCCCATTGGAATGACGGCAGCCATGAGGTAAGAGAGGAGCCTGAGGAGCAGAGGGTTGAGGGACCAGGCTCTAACCACTGAAGACCAACCTAGTGCAGTGTTCAAGGAAGTTGAATAACCTCCAGTGCCCCAGTCCAAATGCCAGCTTCTCCTTGGGCCATTATACTGGTCCTTTTGCAGGTGAAGAGATGCAGACAAATTAAACTAAGGTAGTTTTGTTTTGTCTTTTACCTAAGGAAGAGGATTAAAGTGGATAGAAGGAGAGTATGGCTGGGTTGTTAGGTGCAAGGCTGACAGGTCCAGGCCCAGTGCTGTCACTTCCTGGACCAGCAACATTGGGCTGTGTCTGACCTGTCTGGTCCCTATTTCCTCCTCCATTGCACCCCTCTCTCTATGACTATGGGTAGCAGTATAAACCAAATGCAAAATCATGTGTAATACGTGCTTTGGTGTGTGGCCTATGAATAGCAAGTGGTATCATTCCCCTGATTCCAGGTCAGGAATTCCTTTTTCCATCCCCCTCCATCTCCACTGCCAGCCCAAGATCAGCCCCCCCCCACCCCCACTAGCTTCAAACCAATCCCTCCTCTTTTCCTGCCATCTGTCAGCCACTGCCAGACCAGTTTCATAAAATGTGACTCAGCAGAGCCACCTCAATGACTGTCACCCCCGGCTTCCCTTCTCTGTGAGCCAGCTCTGTTCATCAGTTGTGTCCAGTATTTGCCCGTCTTATTCACGCTGCTTCTCCTGCCTGGATTTCCCTCAGCGTGGGCATCATCCCTTGCCAGTGCTTTCCTGAAGTGGTCAGCACAAGGTGGCCTTCTCTTTCCTGTGGCCCATCTGCCCCCTGCCGCAGTGGTAGCCTTTGGTGTGTGACTCTCCTCAGTAGTCTGCTTGCTGAGGGTGGGAACAAGGTGTCACTCAGCAAGTGACTGATGCCTCGCACCTGCAATGCAGCGCTAGGCAGGGGCTGTAACTCCTCTTCTCTCTCTGAGCTGCACACCCTCCCCCTTGCTCCTGCACTTAGAGATCCAGTTGGCCCCTTAGAACATTTTTGCTTTCAGGGTGTTTTGTGTGCCTAAGGGAACCATCCTAAAACTATGCTGGGTTGGAGGCAGGCATGAGATCAAACTCTGGTATGCAAATCAAGCATGTGGTGTTTCTCCATGAGCTCCTGTCTGTTTACTCTCCCGGGAAATCCACCTGCTTTTGTTGTGATGGACGTCACTTAATCTTTAGATCACAGGCAGTGTCTGAGACCTGATGATGAGCAAAGTTGATCAGAATGAGAACAGGGACAGGTCGCCAAGAGAACTATTCATCACTCCTGCTAACCTGACATGGGAATGTTTTCTAAAAATGCACGGGAAGGGTCTTTTCCTTAAACTTCTCTGTAGTGTTTCATAGTTATCATCAGAACCATTAATTCTTGAGTTCCTAAGTCATCCACTTTCCATGAAGCCAAAATACCAATCCCTTTGGCTCACTTTGCACAATAGGCATACTCTGTTTTCCTTTGCTTTCTTAAATTCTTTCCTGTCTCACCTCTTAGTTTACCTTTCTGATAGAGGAGACTTGGAGACTGTAGACTATTTTCGTGTGGAGCAACAATATATTTTCATTAGAAGATTCTAAATATAGACTTCGGATGTGTTGCCTCAACCATACTTTGAGTGCCTATAAGCTTAGCATTTCCCATGCATCCAGCCGTCCCTTCTAGAAGGGGATGGAGGAGCAGCCAGGGACTAGAGTGGCCTTGGGCAGGAGCTTCCTTCTCATTTAATTGTAACATGATAACACACAATCACAGATTTCATTGATAGGTCCCCTCTAGAGCTGTTCTTTTAAATACTGGTGGTTTCCTGCTGGTGGGGTCTCATTAGAAGGTAAAGCTCTGAAGCCAGACAATGCAGTGTTATTTCTATTCAGAGCCGCCTCTCCTCCAACTCCTCTAGTGACTCTGTCAGGCCCCTTCCAAAGTGAGAAGCCACACTGGTTTCCAGGGCAAGCCTGATCAGTCAGGTACACGCAGGAGGATTGAGCAGAAGGACTTGACAGTAGGACTCACCAGGTTGAGCAGTAGTTGTTGAGCAGGTAGCCAGCCAGTGAAGGAGAGAACTCAAAGTACAAGTGAGGGAAGGAAGAGGTTGCAGTGGTGACCCTGTAGCACTCTGACGCCTGCTCAGCGGTGGGTGGGGCCTGGGATCCCGCATTTGAGGAAGAAGTGCGCAGTGGTACGTGGTCTTGTGAGTGTTGGAGAACCCAGACTGGATCCACAGCTGCCTCCACAGTGCACCCCTGCTGCTGCTGGGCTGAGAGCAGAGGCCGCTGCTAGGACAGCAGGAGCTGAAAACCCAGAGGCCAGAACAGGTCCCTCCACAATCCACCACCTGGGTGGTCTCCCCTGTTGGTGGAGCCAAGTGGTGAAGCAAAGTGTGGTGGGCGTAGTCCAGCCCAGCCTCAGCGTGTGAATCAGATATGGAGGGTGAGCATGAGGCCAGGGAACAGTAGCCTAACGAAGGCATGGTTTGCTAAGTGTCCATGCACTGTGAAATGTTCATCTACTGTTGAAGCATCTACGAACCTTCTAGAGCCTCTTAGGAGTTTTGAGCAAGATAGTTCTGATAAAATATTTAACGGTGATATTTGCAGAAACAAAACAAAGATAGCTCCTGTGCATTAGCAGTGAGTGGTCTATTAGTGCTACGCTGTTCGCATTAGTTTTTAGGGAAATTAAAGGCAGAGAGTTAGAAAGCTCGGTAAGATGGGGACACTTGTTTCTGGTATCTCTGCCTGCTTGTGATAGGGCAGATAGGCATGGAGATGCCTTCAGGAAAAAATGAGCAGAAACACAGCAAAGCAGGCATTCACAGATTTGGTGTCTGTAAGACCCATTAAGAAGTATATGGGGCAAAACTATTTCACTCTTTCATATTCATTGCAATTTTAAGTTGGACCCATGTTTGTTAAACCTACATTCAACTGGGGTCGAAAGTAAAAATCAGGGAAGAATAGAACAGCGTGACACTGCCAGCCACCAGAGCACGTGGCAGTGCACACCCAGGAGGCTGTCGAAGGTGGGTTCCAGTATTTATAGGGACTGCTGCTTGGAGAGTCATTAGCACCCACTAAAGATCAATTTCCTCCTCTCCCTTGTCTGACAGGTTTTCTGTGTGAGTCTGAGCACTTCTCCTTAAGTGAAAATATTTGTCTTTCAGGGCTTTTCCCCCCTCCGGCCAAGTGGCAAAGGCCATGTTTGTTTGTCTTAACTCTGAAACTGTTATTGACATAGATGAAGTGTTACTTTTATTAGCTGATCATTACACAGCTTGTATTTGCTGGGTTCCTTTGCATATAATTATGATGTGAAATCTCCTTGTAAGAGTATCTGTCAATAGTGTAATTGACTTTCCCCTGTTGACTTTTTACTCAATAACCTCCGAGACTGGCCCATCCTTAGACACTGGAAATCTGCTTATTTTGAAATTTGCCTCAGTGCAAAGCGCTCAAGTTACGTCATCCCCAAAAGAAGAGTTTTGTGCCTGTGTCTCCTTCTGCTTTCTCAGGGCAATCTGTGACAGAGATTCTTTGAAATGGAACAGTTACCACCATGGAATCTCTGGCCTTTCTTGGAAAGAGGAACTGAGATCTCTTACATTACATTCCTAGCATTAGGGGATACCCCCCACAGAGGGGTCATAGAAACTTCCGCCTGGGTCACTCTTTCTTTTAACCTTTAGGGCTCTTTTTAACCCCCTTGTGGCAGCTCACTGGAGTGACAAAGATGAATTAAGTGTTCCAGATTGGCCAGAGGGTGGGGAGTGAACAGATGGGAGCAGGTCCTTGCTGTGGCAGCAGGGCCCAGCAGTCACACACATCAACTCAGGATCCGTGTTTCCTGGGTCCTTGTTCTTAGCCATAGGACTTGGGCACGTATGCTTGGGCTGCTCACACGGAACCTGTACCTGTCTCATGAATGAGGGTTCTGTGCTTGGCATGTACAGTAAGCATTGTGTAGATATTTGATAATACCATGGAAAGCCTCGCAGATGCCCCCAGTCTGCCCCCATGGACCTTGGGTCCCCTTCCTGAGCCCCGGAAGGGAAGCCTCAACCTTCAAGAGAAGGCTTGGCTTGAACTTCTTGCACTTTATCCCAGTATAGATTTGTAGCTGGGCAGTTGTCTTTGAAGGATGATATCTGCCCTGTAAGTCTAGACAACAGCATGCTGCAAAGCTAGAGGAAAGTTCGCTGAATGACCATTAGACTGCTTTTATTTGGGTCTCCAAGGATCTAAAGGAAAACTGCAGTTCCCGCCAAACACGACATAAGCCGACCATCCGTGGTCCTGGTGCAGTCTAAATACATCAATTTAAAAAGAACACCTGTTAGCATATGTTTACGATACACTAAATTTATTCATCATGGGGTGTTCGTATATGTTTCTGTACATTTGGCATCCTGATACTTTTCACTTTCCCTTCTCTCCAACCTCTCTGCCTTCAAATCAGAAATATTATTTCTGAAGGTCATGTCAGGATGGAATCGCCATCTAAATGTTACTCGGTTTCTCTTTATGAGAAGCTCAAAATGTGTAAGTAAAGAGCAAAATAAAAGATAGATAATAGCTCAGCAAACTAAGCACCTGCTTTGGCAAGCACAGGGACCAGGGCTGGATCCCTGGTCCCTAAAGCCACCCCCAGGGCACACTGCGCTAGCCAAACGAGTCCAGGCATGGTGGCGCAGGCTTGTAATCCCAGTGCTTGAGAAGCTGAAAACAGGAGGATCACTAGGAATCTGAGCTGCAGAGTGAGACCCTGTAACAAATACATTTAAAAAAGCTACAGCAACAAGATAGATAACAGGAAATAGGGACAGATAGCAGCGGCTGTGCTGTGCTGGTCCCACCTCTGGGGCATGCTGAGGTGGCGACTGAGACTGGGCATGGTGGCGCAAGCCTGTAATCCCAGCCCTTGAGAGGCGGAACACAGGTGGATCACTACGACTCCAATCAACTCTACATAGTGAGACCCTGGAGACTCTTACTAAAAAACAAACAAACAAAAAGGAAAAGGGACTAAGGGTTGGAGGAAAACAAAATGAAAAAAGAATTAATACGTGTTATGTACATGTACCAACTTTCCGCCAGGAGTATCATTATGCACTACAAATATGTACTAATAAAAAAGGAAAATGTTTTTAAAATGGAATGAATTATCAGAAAAACCCATTTCACAGCTGAAGAACTATTTCTCATTTCCTGTCTTCTTTGTTGTCCCCCTTGAGAAGATTTTGATATCGAGTGTAGGAAGCCAACCAGTGACTGTCAGTATTCCGACAGGTGTGTGGTTGGTTCGGGTACTCAAAGGAAAATTTGACACCCATCTTGCTGTTCATTGTGTGTATTTTGTTTTGTTTTGGAAGACCACATACTTGCCTTTTCTGCTGGAATCATGGCCTTTGAAAGCAGTTACAAGCCATCTCAGTTACTCTTCTCTCATTGCTGGGACAAAATACCAGACACCCAATATTAAGGAAGGAAAGGTTTATTCAGCTCACAGTTTGTGGAGGTTTCAGTTCATACTCGGCTGGCTCCCAGGCAGAGTGAGTGGTACAGTTCATGGTGGCAGAAAATGGGAAAGAGCAAGAGAAAATGGCAGGAGCCGTGGCAGCAATGGCAGCAGCCAGCCTCTCTCCTTTTCTCTTATTGCCTTCAGCCTGTCTACCCCGGGCTGGGTGTAGCCCTCACACCCATAATCCCTGCAGTACTCACACCCGCAATCCCAGCTTTGGATCGTGAATTAGTCACAAACTCTAGAACCATGCTCCAAGGACTGCATGAGGCTTTGAGGGGACCACTCCACACAAACCATCACACAAGCCTCAGTATTAAATTATGCTTCGTGGTAGGAGGAGAGAAGATACAAGGGTTCAAGTTCAAGGAGAAAATGAAAAAGCACACCAGTCAGACAGCACATGCTGAGATCCCTCCTGGACCCTCTGCCCAGCAAAAGCTCTTGCTTGCGACTACATTGTAGGAAATGGATGACTATCACAAAGCTAATGTATTATTAGTCTTACAGACTTATTAAGTTTGGAATCCATCTAGAGTCAGTGTGAATCAGAAGTACACATAAATATTTCCCAAATGGATAATCAGTTATCCCAGCATCATTTATTAAATTGCCCTCTCTTTCCCCACTGACACAAAGTGCCAGATGCGGTATATATCAAGTTTCTTTATATTTGGGGGGCTCTTGGTCCTGTCTCACATTTGTCTTGATCCATGGCAATACCACACTGTCTGAATTACTGTGTCTGTGTGATAAATCTTAAACCTGTGTCGCAGGTCACACAGCTTCTCCCAGCCTGTCATCTTTTTTAAGCATCCAGATGTTCTTGGCCCTTTGCACTTAGATTCAGCTTATTTGAAAATAAAAAAGGACTGGGGGAGGTAAAAAGAAAAGTATCTCCTGTTGTGATTTTTGACTAGCATTGCGTTGAATCTGGATCCTACTGGTGGGAATCGATATTCACCCTATTAAATTTGTTAATCAGGA
>PVKN010034919.1:0-11722 GCA_004027915.1 Capromys pilorides
ACCAGCCCCACATGCATTTTATTTTAACACAAAACATTTGCGTCATTTAGCCAATAATTTAGTGAAAGTTTTAGGCTTTTTGCAAAAAATAAAGTTATCACATTATTACGACTTCTAGGTTATCTTTCTTTCATAAGTCACACTTGAAATATGTTATCTTAGTTTTAGTTGTGTATAAAACCTTAACAGAATAGAAGAATGCTCTGAGGGCAATATATATATGTCTTCATAATTTTTCTCTATTTTTTAAAGGTTTTCCAACACACTTTTCTCTTTATTGAATCCTTCCAAACTATCCCATCTAGTTTTCACAGAAACAATTCTGTTTTCTTTTGTGCCCATAATACACCAAGGTACATGATTATAGTTACAAATAAAACTAGAACTGACAGGCTTAGGACTCTTGGGTAGGCAGGACACTCAGCTGGTGGGATGGCTGAACAGGCATGCTGGGAGGTGGTCTACTTGAACCTTCAGCCTGCTGGAGTTATAGAAGAGTGTCTTATAGGAAAAAGGGTTCACTTTGGCTGATTTGGTAAATCGGTTCAATGAATCACTTAAGAGAGATTCTTCTATATACAAGAACTGTTACACAATGTATATGAGTGTATTTTGTGCATATGTGGTACCAGCAACTAAACTAGGGCCTTGCAAATGTTAGGAACCTGCTCTACCATTAAGCTACATCTCCAGCCCACTCCTGATATTGTTGGTTCCCAATGCTATGGTCAGTGCCTTGATCACTGAACTTTGCTTCTCAATCTTGCAAATAACCCAAAGCAATTGTAAGAAAGATAAACTAAAACTGGGCAGCAGAGCTCCATGTGATTGGCCACAGTGAGAGTTATCATTCTGGACTCTGTCCAGTGGTTTATGCCCAGCATATAAATTGAATGCAGTCATTCAATGGCAAACACATACATCTGTTTTTCTCTGGCCTGATTTTTGCAAGATAACTTGGATCTTACTGGAGTAGAAAGGGATGGAGGACAAATATAAAATAAGTTATATCAACCTGAGGGGTTACTTGTATTTAGTACAGGGTCTCACTACATAGATGGGACTCATAATTATTGTCCTGTTTTCAGCCTCCCAAGCACTGGGATTATAGGCCCATGCCACCACATCCAGTCTCAATTGCTGTCTCAGTGCGTTCCAGGGGTGGGGCAAACAGCATGCTGGCAATCAAACCCTGGTGGCTGAGCTCTGCCTAAGTAGGTGCTTTAGTCTGCTGAGCTATCTGGCCAGCCCCTGAGGGGTTATTTGAGGCAAACTGTAGGAACTGGACTCCTGTCCTTTCTTGGACAGGATTGGCCACCCAGAGACTTATGCTCCAAACAGCCTTGCTAATTTATAAACTTTATGACCTTGATCTGAGGTAAGCAGGGCCCTTACATTTTATTATAATTATCTGTAAGTAAATAGTAATTATTCAACATATAATAAATAATACTCATATCTACTTCATAGGAATGTTGCCCAACTGAAAACAAAAACGTAGTACATAAGCACTAAGCATGTACCTCTCTCCCTTTCCTTCCAGATTAGCATCCGTGGAGTTAGGTTAGGTAGAATCATGGTGTAGTTACAAAAAGCCTTAAACTTCAGTAGATAAAAAACTTAAAAAATAAAAAACAAAGTCTTCCTTTTTTTTTTTTTTTAAACCATGTGTGCATTCCAGGTTGGCATGGGATCTCTGATCAGTGTAATCACTCTGGGACACAGGCTGATGTCTAATCCACCATCTCGAATATTTCTAATTGTCATAGCCAAATAGCAGAGAGAGAAAACTCTGTAAAGTATCTATAAGCAACTTATGTATTTGACCTGAAAGTGAAACGTGAAATTTCTGCTGGCAATTTGTTGTCTAAACGTATTCACATGGCACTTGCTATCCCCAAAGGAACAGAAAGTACAGTCCCTAAGGAAACTAAGAGAGCAAGAAATGGAAATATTTGGTAAATAGCGCTAATGACTACTACCACATTGTTTTTTTTTTTTTAAATATATACATTTGGCACAAGGTCTATAGGGTGTTCACAGTCTCACTATGCAGATCAGACTCATAGTGATCCTCCTGTTTTCAACCTCCCAAGCGCTGGGATTATAGGCACCCGCCACCATGCCCAGTATGAATCGCTGTCTTAGTGTCCCCTAGGGGCAAGGCCAGCACAGCACGAGCCTGAGCAGCTGCACTCTGCCTAAGCAGGCACTTTAGTCCCCTGAGCTATCTGGCTGGCCCCACATTATCTTTTTTTGTTAACCTCATCCTATATCCCTCCCTCATTTTTTTCTTCTTTCCTTCCTTCCTTCCTTCCTTCCTTCCTTCCTTCCTTCCTTCCTTCCTTCCTTCCTTCCTTTCTTCCTTCTTTTCTTTATTGCTTCCCTCTTTCCTTCCTTCTTACCTTTCTGACTTTCTGGAGAATATAACATGGTAAAAGTATAAACACTGAAGTCAAGCAAAATCTCATTTCTGTTTCTTATCAGCTAAGTATGCAACTTTAGGCACAACTCTTAAATCTCTTGCCAGTTGCCTTATCTAAAAAAGGTGTTTGTTGTGAAGATTTCATTAAGTAAATGATTAAAAAAACTCTAGGTGCAGAATAGAAACTTAACAAATGGCCTTTTCCTTCCTTAGCTTGTCAAGTTCTCTTTTCCCCTCCTTCTTCATTTTCCAAATTTTTCTTCAAGGAAAAGGTGAAGGTTTTAGAACCAGGTCTCTAGAAAGACAAACCATGTCTACCTTTATAATGTCTTCCTCCTCTGGCCTTGACCTCAAATGTTATGCAAATAGAAGGCAATGTTAAGCCTGATTACCCGAGAGCATCTCAAGGTCATCCCAAGGTGTCACGAGTTACAAGGAGATGTTAAGTCAAGGGGTTGGCATGACAGCTTCAGAGACCCATCTCCTGGGAGGCTCACCTGAATTACTTTTTTCTCTCAGAGAAGGAGTTTGGCATCCAGCAGATTCAGTGCTTTACAAACTTCAACCTGCAACTGAGCCACCAGTGGATCCTGTAAAATGGGTCTAATTCTGCAGTTCTGGGATGAAACCCAAGATTCTAAACAAACTTCTTTCCAGCTGATCCTGCTGATACTTGAGCCACATGAAGTACAGAGGTCCTAGAGAAATGAAATGAAGAGGTAGGGGCTGTTTCCCTAAATTAAAATGCTAGATCTACTACTTGTGTAAGATGAGGTTTGGGCAAAACAGTTCTCTAAAACCTCATTGCCTTGTCTATAAAACATGCAACTCCACAGCGTGCATGTGATCCTTCAGTGAATTTATTAGTTAACTTTCAAATCACTGTGGCAAAATACCAGAGAAAAATGATTTCAAGGAGGAAAGGCCAATTTTGGTTTATGATTTCAGAGGTGCCAGTCCAGTGGCTCCATGGCTTTGGGCCTGAGGCAAGGCAAAACATGATGTTTATGTCACAGAGGACAGGAAGCAGCAACAGAGAGAAAAAAATCAAGAAAAGATATACTTTTCAAAGGTACACCCCCAGTAACCTCAAACAAGGCCCATGTCCTAGAGGCTGACACAGCTCTGAAATCCTCTGTGGACCAAGCCATCCACAAAATGAGAGTCCTCAGAATTCAGTCACCTCTGTAAGCCCTCTCTCTGAACATTAATGTATGGAGGATCAAACCTCTAATACACAAATCACATTTGATATTTAACATTATAGTTGAGTGCTCCCTTCAGAAGCACATATACTAAAATTGGAACGATACAGAGAAGATTAGCATGGCCCCTGCATGAGGATGACATGCAAATTCGTGAAGCATTCCATAATTTTCTCATTGCTATTTCTTTCTTGTTGAAATTAATAAAATTTTAAAAAAATAAAATTATAGTTGAAAGCACTCAGGATTGGTAGCTATTATTAGTATCTCTTCCTGTTTTAAGGTCTGGGTTCTTTCTACACTAGAAGTAACTGTCTGCTCAGTTTTTTGTCTTTATTTTTATTTTTGTATTTCATCACTGCACAGCTCATCCTTATAGTGAATTTTGTGTTTTCAGCCCCCACAGCGCTGGAATTGCAGGCATGCATCACCATGTCTGGACTTGGTCTTGGGCTCTGCTTGGCACTGGGGGCAGGTCCGGAGCAGCATGCAGGACCGGGTATCAAACCCTGGTCCCAGCGCTTGCCAAAGCAAGTGCTTAGTCCACTGAGCTATCTCACCGGCCCTCTCTGCTCAGTTTTGTTGCACATTGCCTTACCCAACAGATGCTGGGGGGTGCGTCTCTCCCATATGTGGTGGTGAGCACAGTTTGACTCCCAGAGACATTTACCTTGCACAGCTGACAAGTGTTAGAGATGTGAGAGAGGACCACTAAATCTAGACCGCAGCCACACACACGTGAGCAGAGAGCATGATGGGAAGAGTGTGTATTTGGTGGTGGTGGGGAGGCTTTGCACGAAGGAAAGTTGATATAAATGGTGGCAGCAAAGGCATCCTAGCCAAATAGATCCTTTTAAACCAGGCCATGAGCAGTGAGACCCTACTTTTTCTTATGGGATGCGGTGATAAAGAAATTACATAGTTATTTGAGAGGAACATAAATAAAGATTAATAGGTTAATGAGTTATTTTCCTTTCATTACTACACTATTGTACTTTATTATAATTGCTTTGCACTCATTTAATTAAATTTGAACTGGGGCCAACACAAGATAATTTGTTTTCCCTGTACTGAACAATGAGTATGCAGATTGGATGTACTGAAGCAGTAATCAGCCCTCTGTTTGTAACACTTTTCTACTCTGAGTAGACATTATAATTGATAATTTGATTGTTGCAGCACTCTGTGCAATATATTTTAAAGCAACATTAACATAATGGAAATTATGTTGTGAGCTTAATCTCAGCTTTTCACTGAGAGGCTATCTGGATCCTCAGTGTAAGCCAGCTAGGGCCTGACAACAGCAGGTCTCTATCTCGCTCATGCTTTCTTTTTATCTCTCCCTTCTCTTCTGCCTTCCTATCCCTTTTTTCTCTGCTCCTCCCTTTCATTGTTCACCTCATTCTTTCCTTCTGTCCTATCTTCACTTTCCTTCCTCCTTTCTTCTTTCTTTCAATTCTTCTCTCTTTGCACAAATGTACTCACTTTTTTTCCCTCTGCCTTATTCTTTAGCTCTATGGAAGACAGCACAAGGGCTAGAACAGCAGTGTCGACAGCAACCACTTTCAACTGTTTCTTTTACTTTTGTGACTTGTTCATATCTGGGGCATTCAGGAAAAACAAGCAAGAGCCTTTCCTGTGAATGAGTAAATGAGAAATTATTTGAGGTAGATGGCATGGCAGCCACGGCCGCTCTTTGTGCTGTTGGTTGATATATTGGATTGATTCATGAGAGAAGCATATGGTTTTTTGAGGGTGTTTCTGCAAATGCTGGCAAATGAGGAAAAAGTTCCTGGCATTTCCTTTCTCTGTTGTAGTCCATTCTTCCTTATAGCTGCAAGGATTTTTTTTTTTTTTTTTTTTTTTGAGAAGACATGGTCTTTACTGTTGGGAATACATTGTTGGAACTAATTCTCTTTGGTATGAGGGTTTTCTGTCTTGCAATGGAAACTAGGTGTGACATTCTATTTAATAATCCCAGGCCACAAATCTTGGGCACAGGTAAGGAAATATTGCAACTACGTGACTTTCATTGAATTTTCAAAAGTCTGTAAATATTTGTTTCTGGGTTTGTTTTGGGAGGGAAAACACCTACGAGTGGTTGAAAATGACTGCTTGTTTTGGGGAAAGTCTAAGTATTCTTTGTCTTCCACTAAGGCTCTGAATTTGTTGTAAAAATCTAAAATGTTAGGAGAAAATCTGTTTTTTTTTTTTTTTTATCTCTTTGCTCTTTCTAAAGCCTGAACTCCCACATACTAGTCTATGTTTTCAAACTACCTGCCTTCATGGAGGGAAAATCCACTGTGGAAGCGTGTTCTTTAGGAGGGGTGCAGCATTTTGGAAATGGTACATTTGTCCCTATAACGCAATAGTTTTCTCTGATGAACACTTGAGTGACATAACTGGCTCAGAATGTCTTTTTTATTTTTCTTCTTCTGTTTTTATATTTTTATTTTTCATGGAAAATTAGGATAGAACTTATTTATACATCAATTATACAATCCAGAAGTAGTACTTCTGGGTTTTACCATATAGGTCACTGTTCTCCTTTATTTGAAAAGAATGTACTTTAGCTTCTCTTATTATCATAAGAGTCACTTTTCTCAATGAGATCTACTCTTCTAATATTATTTTTATTTCTACAGATAAAAGGCCCACAGAGTTGTATGTTTTTACTTTTTACTCTATGTTAAAACAGAAAATAGAAAGAAAATTCCAATTTGCCTAGATGGAGCATGCTTTCTCTTGTTCACAGATGTTGTGTTTAAATTGAGAAACCCACAGCTGGGATATGGTCATAGCCTAGAGACACAATTCCAGATTCTTACATCAGCCTAACTATGGCTGCCTGCCTCCAGGGACAGTGCCAGGGATGTCAGCTCCTACACAAGGGCTTGAGGTAAGTTAGAGAAACACAAGTATCAGGGATGCAAGCGCACAAAAGTTTCCACTGAGGAAACCAGATAGAAACCCTCTCTCTCAGCCCTGACTCTGCAGCCCTGGTGTTTAAACCTAAATAGACATCATCCCACTTGAGTCATTCAGCTTGTGCACATCAATGAGCAAGTGTCACAATTTGGTCCTTCCTCAAGCAGACCCTAAAGTAAGGGCTCAAGTGCAAGGTGATGATATGGAGATGATTACAGTGAACCCCAGAAGGACAAGGGCGATTGGAAGAAGACAGAGAGACAGTCAGTAAACGACTTGTTACTGAGTATGTGGGTACCCAGAGTGCAAGCCTACTAGGGAATTCCAAGAGCCATTGCAAGTGCACACACCTGGAGCTAATGCGCTGGTGTGTGAAGGAGCTGGGGTATTTGTACAACCATTGCCATCAATCACTGGTTGAAGACTACCCCAGAAGGACCACTAGTTCTTCAGGATCTCCATGCTGCTAAACACAAAGCAGGCTGTGGATGCCAGAGAGGTGAGACACAGAGCCACCAGCAACTGGAAGTTGGGTCACTACAGCCACCAACAGTAGTAGTCTCTTTGGATCATTGCTTAGCTACCATGCAGAAGGCTGAGGTGACAGGGTGGATCCTGGCAACATCTATCACAGCTTAGGTATGAAAATTCTCATTTGGATCTACTGTATCTTTCTTCCTGACTATGAGCACCATAAAGGGCAAGGGCTGAGCTGAACATGTCAGCTTGTATTCCATGATTCCTGCATGTACGACCATGCTTATCACCCAAGCAGCACTGGTCATGGTGAAGCCACCATGTCAGGCAAATTAGAATATGCTATCTCTGTCACTTTTCAGCACAACCCTATGATGTAGGTATCAAGACAATGTCCATCTTTCATCTTAATTGCCTTGTTGAAGTAGCAGAATCAGGATATTTCAAACCCAGACAGCCTGACAATATCTTGCTTGGATTTGTGTTTAGAATTAGAGTCTGGTGAACTGGGGAGATAGCTCAATAGTCTGCCTGTCTGGAAAGCACAAAGTTCCAAGTTTGACACCAAATAGCATGTGCAGTCTGAGCCCTGGGAACCTGAGTGTGCCAAGCCAGCCACCGAAAACATGTCTGCAATTCTAGCACTGGTGAGGCTGAGACAGGAGGATCGCTATGAGTCCAAGCTCTGTAGCAAGACCCTGTATCAAATAAATAAATAAATAAATAAATAAATAAATAAATAAATAACAAAAATTTAAAAGAAAGAATTAGAGTCTGGAGGCTCTAGAGGAACCCTTCCCAGTTAGAGGAGTCTTTTGTTCATCAATTCTCATGTGTCTTGTCCTGGGGCCACTACTTTACATTCCTTATTTGGTTTCAGTTTGAACTTTCTCTTGGAGGCCAAGTGGTATGTGCTATTCCTGTTTTAGAGATAAAGAAAGTGAAGTTGGTGGAGATTGAAGTCATAGCTCAAGGGCCAGTGAGGTAGCTTAGTGGACTAAGTGCCTGCTTAGGCAAGCACTAGTGCAGGCTCCATCCCCAGGTCAAGCTGAGCTGCTGAGCCGGTCACAGAGACTTGGTGTGTCAGTGCATGCTTGTAATCCCAGTGCTGGGGAGGCTGAAAAGAGGAGGATCACCACAGTCCGAGCTGTGTAGTGAGGCCCTGTACCAAGACATAAAAAAAAGTCACAACTCATGAATGGCCTCTTCCAAACCCTAACTCCTCTTCAAGCTAGCCCTGAAAGCCATGACTTTGAGATCCTATAATTTCTACCTAGGTTTCCATAGTAGGAGGTGACCAAGTGATGAAGGAATAAGGGAAGCTGTCTACTTGACTCAGCCCAGAGAAAATAGGTGAATCAAAGGTCAGTCAAGAGCTGAGAATCACTAGGGACATAATGACCCCTAACCACACACACACACACACACACACACACACACACACACACACACACACTTCTATCATAAAATACTTGTGTGAGGTGGTTACTGCTTTTTTTAAACAACCTTTGCTATCCAAACCTCTTTACCATTTACTTTCCCTTTACCTGGTGTGTGCTGGGATACTGAAATGGAGCCAACTCTGCAGGGCTTTCTGAAGCTCCTCCTCCAATTCTCCTTTGAAAGCTTGACCCTTCATAACAGAAATGAATAATAAGGCACCATAATGGCCTGCAAATTAGAGTTTTGGAATTTGGAGGTGATGTGCATTTTACTCCATGTTTGGGGGCAACAGTCAAATTCAGGGTGTACCAGTATTACTGAGAATGTTGCAACAAGTGAGAGAAAATGTCACCTACCTCTGGAAGACATGCTGGTGCTAGTAGGGAATCTTGTACTTTCTTCTATTTCCTTTGGTCTTTTGCCTCTTGCTTCTTCCGTTTCTTTTGCAGAAAACAAAGTCCAATGTGGTAGAACAAGTTCTTTCTGACTAAATTAAGGAACTTGACTATGGCCAGTGAAGAGTGATGCATACTGCCTTTGAGCACAGTGGCTCAGCCCCTGGGCTTCAGCTGTCACCACGCTTCTTTCTACTCTCTGTTTGTCAGTCCCTATTCTGCAATACAGGGCAGATGCACCGGATTATGGTTTCAGCCCTTGCGAAAAGATAGTCCAACTTGTCCTAGGCAGCATTGACCAATATAATTTATCCTATACTGTTAAAATAGCAAATTTTGTACATTCAGAACACTGAGATCTGTAGCATTCCTTGAAAAATCAGATCTGGATCCCTTGGGCCCATACTATCATCTTCATGGGGGGCATCTTTTGATATTTTCTTTTTCTTTGTACCACGAATCAAATTCATGATCTCACACTTGCCAGGAAGGCACTATGTCATTGAGCCATGTCTCTGGCCCTAGGGGAAGTGTCTGTTGGCACTGGATTCTGCCCCTTCTAGCATGGGCATATATTCTTCTGCAAATGCCTACACTCAGTTTGTTCTACACTCATCTCGCTTTGGGGTTTGGAGGAACCTGGAGAAATAACTCACAGGGGATCTCACCAGTTCCTAAAAATGTGTGTGTGCCTTTTGCTTTTACTGTGTGAGAAAACCCATGGCTTACTAGAAGGTCAGCAATAACCTGGATGAGCCTTCTACCACTGCAGAAGTAACACGTCCTCACGTGTAGTCTGCAGCACGCTTTCACAGAGGAGTCTCACTGGGCCCATCAAACTGCAGAGGCACAGCTGCCATCCCCTTCTTTCTCTCTAAGGATTATGTTGAAACAACCCTAATACACTTATTCCTCCTTATTAATGGAGAAAGGGAGGTATGGAAAGGAAATCAAAGGACACCAAACACCAAGCTTGTTCACTTTGAAAATTAGAAAACTGTCCAGGATTCTTTTCTCTTTTCCTCCTCTCTCTCCCTTCCTCCTTTCTTCTTATGATAAAAACAAAAAATTATCTAAAAAATCCTTCCCAACACAGTCAAAAGGTAAGTGGAATGATGGGTCCTGACTCCCAGGCGAGGGCCCTGGAATCAGCATTCCAGATAACAAAGTCAGTTTCACTCACAGGCTTAGAAACTAGCGAGGTTGAACATGATGCCCAGGTCACTTGGGATTTCGGTGTGAGCCAGGCTAAGTGTCTGGGAAGAATCGTGACTTTGATTTGGGGAATACCTACAATAAATCAGGTATCTGCTGAGCACTTTATACATAAATATATAAAATCTTGTAAATCCACAAAATACTCCTACAGTAGTCTATTGTTATCCCCATTTCACCAATGAGGAGGCTGAGGTGGATCCACCATGCCCAGAAGGCAGCCCAAAGCCACCTTCTAAACCCAAGCCTAACTCTGAAGCCTACGTTCTCTCTCCCATGCTGACTGTGCGGTAGCAAAAACAAAGGACCATAATTTCCCCTCCTTAACCCCTACCCCACTTCAATAACCCAGGGAACCAGGGCATTTCATGAATCCACTTATCACCAGTGACACTGCCTGGGTTCATCGGGGTTTCCTGCATATGCTCTGCAATTCTCTGAAGGTAAGGTATTCTTGGAGCCATTTTACCAACAGTGAAAGTCCAACAATATAAAAAGAAAGACAAACGCCTACATATTAGCAAATCGGGCCCTGGAATTGGCTCTTGGTTCTTCCTGACCTCAAGGCTGTCACTGCCTATGTCGCTTTGGAAGGGAGCAAAGCTGGTTTAAACAGAGTAACAAGCATTCAGGAAGTGAAAAGCTCATGCCACACCCTTGATGGCGTGCTAGGGAGAAGGAAGTAAATATTAACCAGAAGGCAAATACGGAAGCACCAGAAAGGTGGTGCTTTGGAACAAAGAGCAAATGAAGCTGGGTAACAGGAGCTCAGCTCCTGGACTTGGGAGTCACTCCAGGCTTGGGTTCAAACCCCTCCTACCCTTGTAGCTGCACAATGTTAGGCATATTGCTTAAACTTACTTAGCTTCAATTTTCTGTCTGAAGCTGGGGTGATTATATATTCTTCTAAGTCTTGTCATACAAGATTAAATGATACAATGTATAGGACACATCCTGGAGAATGACTGGTATTATTATGGGTTCAATCAATGAATATGTATATATATCCATTTTAGACTTTGCTCTCAAATTCCTTCACTATGATCATATTTCAAGAAAATACTTGCATCAAGATTTTATGATATCATTCTTTTAACATTTTTAGAACATGTTCTGTGGCCACAACAGATTCAAGATGAACACATTCAATGTGGAAATCTATTATCCCTAGCAGGGAGAATGGCTCCTTTATGATGAGCAAGTGAGAGTGTGCAGCCCTTGAAGAAAGATGGTGGTGTGTTCCCTGCAGCCAGGTGGGCAGGAAGCCAACAGGTGTGCAGAAGCATTTGCAGAACAGACTTTGGGGAAAATGCTTACCTTTCTTGAATCCAAGGCCCAGGCCTAGTCAGAGGCATCTTGGCCCATGGATGTCCCACAAAATGAAGACTGGCATTGGTTGGAAAACAGCAGCCACAAAACTTAGGAAAAATTTGATCTTGGTTCATAAGCAGCAGAGTGAAAGCTGATACCAATCCTTCCTGAAAAGAGAAAATGAGGGTATCCAGTAGACAGCACAAGGCATCTGTGATGAATGCAGTGATTCTGGCTGGGCACAAAAGTCTACTGTGCCATTTTGGATACTTTATTATGAAAAGGATACTGTGCCATTAGTGAGGCCCACTGCTGGAGAGCCA
>PVKN010034920.1:0-11741 GCA_004027915.1 Capromys pilorides
AAGAACAAATTGTAGTAGTCATTTTGTACACACTAGTCCAGTTTGTTTCAGCGTATATAAAAATGTAGAAAAACAATAAATCCATACTAAGGGCCTTTGAGGGGTTTGTAATCCTCGTATTGTTGAACTGAACAACGGATTGTTATGGAAACAAATTATGGGTTCAGTGGACTACACTCCTGTGTCCCGCAGGCCAAGCTGGAGCAGCCATCTGTATTTGTCAATATGATTTGATTGGAACGCAGCCACCTCGTTCCCTTATATGTTGTCTACAGCCGCTTTCTGGCTCTGTGTCACAGCAGAAGAGGTGTAGCTGTCATGATACTGTTCAGAAAGTTGAAAAGATGCTGTATCTTCTTTATCTAACCCTTTACAGAGAAAGTTTGATGCCTGAGATGTTGATTATGGAGACTTCTTTACATGACTGAAATCTGTTTAATCACAGACTTCTTCACAGATGAGAAGCAGAGAAGATGCAGAGTGCAAGATTTTTAAGAAGGTAAATCAATCATATTTCTTAAATAATCAAAAAAATTTAGACAAAAGGGAGGTGTACTAGAAAAGTCTGAATCATTTAAGTGTTGGGCCAAATTCTTTATTTTATCTATAACTTCACTGGCAACACTCTCACTAATTTAAGCAGACAATTGAAAATGATCCAAAGTTAAACAAAGTTGTATTAGTTCAGGGCGCTGTGACAAAATACCGTAGGCTGGATAGCTTAAGCAACAGCAAATGAGCTTCAAACAGTTCTAGAGTTTGAAAGTTCAAGTTATAATCTAACATAATCTAGCTTTAGTGAGGAATCACTTCCCAGGTGTAAGTAATCATCTTTTTGTTTTGACAGAACAAGAGTGAAAGACAGGGAGAGTAGAGCTTCACCCTCATGACATCGTTTAACCTTAATTATCTCTTAATTATCTTCTTTGTCCAAAGATACTTGGGGTTGGAGCTCTAATTTGCAAATTTAAGAAGGATCTAATTCAGTCCACTGCATTAGGTGTAATGAATCACACAAATTGGTTTTGTTGTGGTTGTTGTTGTTACGGACATGGGTGTTGGCTTTTTTCTACTGTATAAGTTTAACTCATCAAGTTTCATACCACTCGCCAGTCAACATCTTTAATATTAATAAAAATTGACAGTGTATTTAAAAAACTAAATGATCCCAAACATTACTAAATCACCAATTACTTTACAGTTCAATGAATATTTTTCAGTCTGTAAAATAAAAAACAAGGAACTGCTAAACAACTTAAAAGCTGATAAAGAGATCCCATTCTGCGTGGTTTAAGATACACTCTAGGTCATTCATGAATTACTTCCCACATAAAGACAGAACCTGTAAGAATAAAAAATAAAGCCAATAAAGAATAAATCTAAGTTACAAACCATTAAAATTCCTCCAACTGAAAAATGGCATTTGGGACTCACCCTCTCTTTCAAAATTACCCTTTAAAAAGCTTCAGAAATGCCCTGAAGGCTTCATTTACAACTACCATATTGGATTTGTTCTGCTTGTGTACGGTGACCTCCCTTATAGGCTAACATTTGTTTTATGCTGCAGTCTGTTTTACATTTCAAAGTACGTAGGCAGCAGCTTCAAAATTCTCAAAGACGATAATGAAAGATTTTAAGACTCAAAGGTGGACCAGAAGTGCATTTGCCATTTGAAATCTCACAAAGTTTCAGTCTAGCTCCTAGGTCTCCTCCTGTGTCCTGATAGATAAAGTAGTAAGTTGAAAACTTTTAAAAATAATAGACTTTACAAAAATAATTCATTTTGAAAAATGATCACATGGCTTCTACACCAGTTGGAAATTTTTTTTAAGATTTTTTTTGCACATGCTTATCTTTCTGCATCTGCCAGGGTTGAATTTTACAATGTGCAGGGGACCCACCTGCTAACAAGTGAGAGAGATAAATGTCCTTCTTCAGGTTACAACCCCACCTTTGCTTCTCAGGGGAAAAAAAAAGCAGAAATTTTACAAATTCTACAGCAAGGATTTTCATAAAAAATGTATATACATATTATGATAATCCTTCATTGTCCGGTAAGATCATAAGATCTCAATGTCAAAGGTGAAATAATAATACCCTCATTATGATAAAGACCACAGTCCCTATGCCTTAGAAATTATAATTAATTTTTAATCACTATGTACTTGATACATATCCTGCCAGTGGAAACATCTACAAAGGTCTGAGCTGGCTACAGAGCAGTCGCAATAATTCTGAACAAGAGGGAAAAATGTATTTTGACTATTTCTCTTTATGGAGCATTTTGCTTTAATGAACCATTCCACACTTAACCCTAATTTACATAACTATCCCTCAGTCTCAGTTTCTTGAAATGAAACTAATTTGGGTAAACCCCTCTGATCTCCGTGGCTCCTATTTCAGCTCTAACATTGATGGGAATGGTCACCTTTCTTTTCAAATTGCCTGATTGGCAGTGTTTCTGTCAGCAGTAATCCCCAGTCGGACTTAAATGAAATGTTTCTCCCTCTCTCCAGGGCTTTGGATTGCTTCTTGGCTATAATTAACTCAGGACTGACCAATGGCCAGCGAAGGAAGCAATTCACTTCAAAAAGCGGATTATTACAACCATTATTTTGTTCTAAATACAGTTCGTTCTTTTCTTTAGAAAATACAAATTATTTACCTTACTACATTAGTTTCAAGTAACCAAGAACAAGAGGAAGAAGCATCCAAAACATTTTTCTCATTTTATTCTAGCTGCATGGAGAAGTAAGACATAAAAAAAAAAAAAACTCAGTTCTTCAATCCTGTTTTAATCTTCTAAATTGCAGTTGAGAGAATCCAACATTAAAACTTCATTTGAAGTCCTATAAGGATGTGGCATGTTTTCTTTGTTCTTTGAAATACGTCTAGAATCTGCCTACTTTTTAACACCTTCTGTGCTACCAGTCAAGGTACCAACATTTCAGAACTAATGCAGCAGATTCTCTCTCCTTTGGACTTTTCTTTCATGCCCCTGACAGTCATTTCTACACGAGGCAGCCAGGGTGATCTCTTAGAACTTGGAGCCAGCAGATTATGCTTGTACTGCACTGAATGGTGTCTTCCCCGGTCCTAGACTGAGGTCCCAGTCCCATTATGATGGTGTTCAGAGATGGCACCTTGGAGATAATTAGGTTTCAATGAGGTTATGAGGATAGGGTCCACACAGTGAGCTTAGCACCTTATTAGCAGATAGAGCAAGGAATTAGGGGTAATGTTTGCCTGGCATGTGAGAACCCTTGGTGTCAACTCCAAGCACAGGCAAAGTAACAGAAAGAGAAGGAGAAATAAGAGGAATGGGAGGAACAGGAGAAGGTGACACCAGAGAGTTTGTTTTCCCTCCACTGTGTGAGCACTCCACAGAAGACCACCACCTCTGAGAAGCTAGGAAGAGAGCTCTCACTCAAACCTGGAAATAACAGAAAGCTGATCTTGAACTTCCAGCCTCCAGAACTAGGAGAAAAGAAGTTTCTGTTGTTTAGCACACACCCAGCCTTGTGTGATATATTGATCTGGAAAGTTCAAATTGGTTAGAGTCATAACCTCTGCTCAAAACGACAGCACTGACCTTTCCACTGCCAGCCAACAAGACCCTTCACCCCTGACACAGTTGTCACAAAAGGCTAGAATTCAACTTACCCTTAGTCACTCGGCTCCAAGAACACTGTCTCCTTGCTATGTCCCTGGTAAATCAGATGCCCTCATCCTTAAGATCACCTCTCTCCTTCAGATTTTAACACAAGTGTTATTACTCCAGCAAGACATCCCTTGAGCACCTATCATTTTAAAATGCAAACTCCTCCCCTCTACCAACACTTCTGACACTTTCTTTTTTGCTTTATTTTCTCCATAGCTGTTGTCACTTTCTTAACTATAGTAGATGATTTGTGTGTTTGTGTGTGTGTGTGTGTGTGTGTGTGTGTGTGTGTGTGTGAGATCCTTCACAAAAATAACATACCCAATGAGTGGCTTGCTCTTTCTTTCTCACGTTACCTACCTGTTTTCTGGTACCTAGTAGAACAGTGTCCAGTAAATAATATATTTTCGGTAAATGTGGAGACCCTGAATAAATTTTGTGCTTATTTCAAAGAACAAAAGAGGCAAAGTTATAGACAAATATTTTGTCTTCCAATTCCAAAAGGCATGCCGAGTATAGAGTGTAGCCTCTTGCTAGCCTCACGGTTACAATGCTGTCCTAGTGAATAAAGGCTGTGGCCTATCTTCAGGAACCAGCTCACCCCTTTTTCATTGTCAGTGCTTCTGCAGATCCTTAATGAGAAAGTAGCTCCTAACTATATCATCTTTCATCCCTCCCCTTTGAATTTGCCAAAAACAAGCCTCTCTGAGAATTTATAAGGTACAACACTGTTATGGATGGAAATGTCTGCTTTGTTAAAAATTGTATGTTATTTAACTTACAAAGTAGACAGAACTTTGCTTCTGATTTCCTTTTCTATGTGGTAAAGATTTCTAAAACAAGAGAATTACTTATTTGTAAGCATTTATTGGGTGCCTACTGTGGACCAGATGCAGTTCTAGGCAGAGGAAATCAGAGTGGTGAAAATGCAGGCAAAAATATCCATCCTCATGGAGCCTAAATTTGGGAAGAATGGGGATGGAGGGGTGAGTTCAAGCAATAAGGAAAAAGAATAATGCTTAAATAAAGTACATGCTGGCTGAGATGATAAAAAGTGCCCTAAAATAGATAAATCAGACAAGAAAAAATGACCATAGGGCTGCAAGTTTCAATGGTGGGGGAGTGGGAGAGGGAGAGAATACCGCATTGAAGAAGGCAGTGTGTGGGTCATGATATAAATTAAAGAAACGTGAGGTAGGGCAGGGTAGGGTAGGGGCTCCCAGACTCTACCACATGGGTAGAATGGAGCTTGCCACATGATTGAAAAAAAGACAAAGAGGGCAGAAGACATGAGACAGAAAGTGAGCAGTGCAGAAGCTGGAGGCGATCACAGAGTTGGCCGAGGACCAAATCATGTAGGTTCTTACAGGCCAAGAAAGAATTTTTGTTTGTAGGGATTTGATCTTAGTGTGCCGAGCCAGCCCTGCCTCCACGGCATGCTGAGCTGGCGATTGAGACTAGGGTGGTGGCGCATACCTGTAATCCTAGCACTTGTGGGGCTGAAAACAGGGGGATTACTACAAGCCTGACCTGTACAGTGAGACCCTGTGGACCTTGTACTAAATACATTTTTTAAAAAAGTTTCCATTTGTATTCTGTGAGTAATGGAAACCCATGGAATGCTTCAACATCAGTCACAAGAACTCCAAACAAATATTTCTCAACTTACAATGGAATTCCATCCTAAAAACCCCAAAACAAGTTTTAAATGTTACAAGTTGAAAAGGCAATTAATATCCTCACCTACCAAATCCATAGCTTAGCACCTCAGCAGACTGCGAAGTATGTGTTGTTTATCTTCATAATCACATGTTAGACTGTGAACTCTGCCCTTTATCACAAAAGATACCCACATAGCATACCACTAGCCCAGGAAAAGATCAAAAGTCAAAATTTCAAGGATGGTTTCTACTGGATGCATGTAACTTTCACACCACTGTAAACTTAGATGCCTTAACTTGAAACACCATTCGTCAGGTACTGTATGTACACTCAAGCATCTGATGTTTTCAGATCACTCTAAGTTCCAACTTCACATAGGTTGAACTCTTAAATTAGGGAAGAGAGAATGGTGGACGGAATGAGAGTTGCAGTTGTGAAAATGCTGTGATCAAGTTCCAGAGTTATTAAGAATGGGAATCCATGGGGATTCATTGATAGGGTTGATGCATAACATAGGAGAAAAAGGATGTAAGGCTATAGTTTTTATCTAAATAAACTCTAAAGGATGAGGTTACCCTTTAAACTGATATGAAGAAGACAGTGGAAAGAGCAAGATAATGATTTTTGATCTGGGGCTCAAATTCCAACATGTGAATTTGATGCACTCTTAGGCACGACAATATACATATTTTGGTTGTTGTCCATGGATCTGGACTCATAATTCATTGCTCAAGGCAGGCCATAGAAACTAGAATTCTTCTTTTCAGGAAGCCCACTGAAAACCTAAGCTTATCTCACCCTCTGTTCTGGAGCTGCCAAAGCTGTCTATCTGATCTACCTTATCTCATAATAGATCTGAAGATCTACAGTTTTCATAAAGGGTCCAATACTGTATCCTGGAGGAATGAATGGCCCACAGAAGAGCCAAAATGGATTTAAATAGACATGTTTGGTTGGATTTCGCTACCTACTCCATTAGCATTAGAAGGCATTCTTTAGGTCTAATCATATTTCCATAATTTGATCATGCTTATGTAATGAATCTTTGTAAAAAAAAAAAAAATATTCAGAGAGCTTCACAGTAGTCTAACACCTTGTTTATAGCAACAGTCATGAGGCAGAGGCAGGAAGATGGAGGTGCTTTCCAGGTAAGCATAGGATACATGGTGAGTTCAATACCAGCCTTGAATATGTATCAAGACCTTGTCTCAAAGATCAAAACAATAACTATAACAGAACTGTAGCTGAGCACAGAGTTTTCTCAGGGTGTTCCACCCACAGAGGGCACTGACACTCTGTATGCCTTTCCATAGGTGTTGTCTCATGCATTTCTTCATCTGCATCCTCTGTAATGTCGTTTATAACAAACCAGCAGATGTATGCAACTGTTTTTGCAGAGTTCTGAGTGTGGCCGCTCTGAGAAGCTGGCTGTGGGAAGCTCTGTTTACAAAAGCAACCTGAGACCTGAAGTCAGCATCCGAAAGAGGAGTCCATCTCAGGACTGAGCCCTCACCTGTGGGATCTGAACCTGTCGCCAAGGCAGGGAAGATGAGTAGTGAATTAAAGTAGAGGATGCTCAGTCAGTGTCCCCCACAGAAATGACTGCTTGCTATTGCGGAGAAATCCCACGCTTTTTAGAGTCATGAATGTTCCCTTTGCTGATTACTGTGTGAGAGAATAGGAAAAATGATAGCTTAGGGTTTTATTATTTTCCCCTCCAGCATCCAAATACAGAAGCAGGTAAAGTATAGAGTTGAGGAGAAAGAACAAAGTTGGAGATATAAATTTAAATTAGAATCAGCACATTGCCCTGAAAGCCATGAGACTGAATAAGGTCATCAAAGGAGGTCACTGCTTCCTGTAATGGAAGCACAAAAAGAAGAAGGGCAAAACCTGTGGCCCTGAAGTATTGAGTCACTAGGGAGGTAAAGGGGTAGGGGAGACTGTTACCAGGAGAGAGCATCAGCCAGTTAGCAGGAGAGAAGAAAAACATGAGTGTGCTGTCTTAAAAGACAAAAAAAAAAAAAAAAAAAACAACTGTGTTTCAAGCAACTGCAAAAGGGAAGAGCACCAAGAGACCAAGGGGAAGGAATAGAGGGGAAGGCAATGACTAGAGAATTAAGGTGTGTCATGAGCACGGCCCAGCTCCAGATGAGGAAGGTGCTCACTATGCACTACTAGCACGTACTAAGACCAAATGAAAGTTAGGCAAATATTAAGTAAGTACATTGGGAAGAACAGTTGCATCTGAAGCTACTGACTGAGCTACCAGGGACCGAGAATCTATCTCTAGGTTTAGCAATGGAGGCCATATTAAAACTGTGATGCTTCAGGATGCTGTGGAGGGCAAAAGTCTGCTGCACAGTATGCACCAGAGACGAGGGAACAAGAGGAAAGGAGTCAGCACACAGAGACATTTCTTTGAGCAAGTGAGCTGTAAGAGGAAGGAGGAAAATGGTTCTGCAGCCAGAACGAGTGCCTCTGTGTGTTCCAGTTGAGAACCATAACACTGTATTTATACTCTGGGATGGAAAAGACCAACTAAAGACAAGCAAGCTGGAGCTTCAGGAGAGAAAAAGGTGAACCATTGAACTGATGTCCTTGAGCATGAGAGGATGGGATGAGGTATGCAAAAGGAATACCAGGACCGGAGCAACACCATGGTCAGCACCAGCTCATCCAGAGAAATGAGAAAGAAGCCACGGCAGCTGGTACGAGGCTTATGCAATGACTAAAGGTGACTGAATGAGAAAATAACTGGAAATAGTTATTTTTTATCCTCAGAGGTAAATGCCTCTGATGGAATATGTAAAACAATGCCTGGGAGGACAATGGCCTGATTAAGTTAAAATCTCTGAGTGAATTAGTTAAAATATGTTGGGGATTGAGTCGTGAGATATACCTCAGTAGGCTTAAGCACCTGCCTGGCAAGCACAATGTCCTGACTTTGATCCAAAGTAACACACATATACACACTACACACACACACACACACACACACACACACACAAATGCTGGGGCAGGGGCTCACCAGATAGCTCAGCCAATTAAAACACCTAAGCAAGTAGGATTCACAGAGGCAAAGTTCGATTCCTCACATGCCATGCTAGCCCCGTCCCCCAGGGTGCACTGAGATGGTGACTGAGCCTGGGCATGGTGGCGTGCACCTGTAATCCCAGCACTTGGGAGGCTGAAAACAGGAGTATCACTATGAGTTCAATCTGTGTAGTGAGACCCTGTAGATCCTGTACTAAATACATTTAAAAATAAAAATAAAAACAAAATTTTTTTAACAATGCTGAGACAAAAGTTGTAAAGATCTTAAACTCCTAGAACTACCAATGAGGATAAGAAGGCTGTAAGCAAACTGAACATGTAACAATATCACCAAGCTAACAAAATAATTCTCCAAACTTCTCTTCAACTAGCTGTTAAACCTCTGGAGGAGGAGGCCACTTCAGATCGTAGCTGAGTGCAATGTACATAGCAACTAGTCAATAAATGCTGGTTGAATTAATTGTGAATTCAGTCTTGCAGCTGGTTTCTGTTACATTAAATTCTCCACCCAGGGGACCTGTGGTTTGCTGGTTTATAGTACTAATAATCTCATGTATCATTCCCACTAAAATACATTGCTTTCATTGATTTCTTTCATTTTTACTGTCCTGTTTGTTTTTTTCCTGCATTAGTGGCTAAATATCATAAACAGTCAGTATCATATATATGTTTTGTTTGTAGTCTTAGAAGTGTATAGCATGTAATAGCTACAAAATGTTGTAACAAGAGCAGTTAAATGACTCTATTATAGGATAATTAATGAAGGAATAAAATCTTTGTTGAAATAACTGTTAAACATTGAAATAACTACGTCTATTTTAATAGGATTTGGTGTTATTTCAGCACAAATGGTTGTCAGAGAGAGGTTAGGAAGCTATAAAATATTTCCCAGTGAAAGAAATAGCTATTCTTTGGTTTATTAGAAAATCACCAGATAAAAAATTTTTCACAAACCAATTAACACTGTAAAGTAGGGAAAGACTGTATTTGATTGTAGAAAGAAAGGATAATTACTGGGACAAAATTATTTCTGCATGACACTCTGTAAACTAGAAGGAAAAGTAGTGTTATACCTAATTCTCAGAGAAGGCATTAATTTGGTTATCCTAAAGAAATATCTGAAAATCAGTTTTCCTAGAAAAACTCCACAATTCCACAAGTATCAAAGCAAATAGTTTTAGGAGTTCTGGAGAAAAGACATTGGGAGTGAATTCACATTGTGGAGAATGAGATCAAACTATAGAAAAATCCTCCAAAGATTTTATTTTTAAAAGGAGTTTGAGTTCAGGTCATTGACAGAATATCTAAATCACATTCAGTATTTTGTTCATCAGAAGTAAGACAAGAAAAGTTATGTTTCCAAACACAATAAGATGAATTTCAAATAATTCAACTTTGTAGGTTAAGGTATATAATTAACATGAAGTAGAATTACATTTAAATTTTCAGTTTGTTGAAATGAAAACAAACATGTCCACTTATTTTTTAAAAACATGGCAAGCTACAAGGTTTATTGGGTCATCTAAATACTTCATGAAAATGTAACTACGTAGAATTATTTCTTTCAAATGTGCTTGCATACATTCATTACATACAAAATATTAAGGTATAGTATGTGATACTTTACAAGAAGCTTCATCGCTTGCACAGTGCAAATCATCACTCCATCAAGACATTGATCATCACCATGATTATCATCATCACTGGGACAGTATGAAATGGATGTGTCTCATAATAGCTTAAAGAAAAAATCAATCATTCAAGGTAGCCTCTCTTACTCATGAACTCCAACAGGGCAATTTATCCTATACCTTATAGATTATATTACAAAAATATTTTGTCCATCAACATGATAAATAAAGTTCACGAGACAGTGTAGACTTTTTATCCCACACAATCCTCAAAACGCCCTCTTTCTTCCCCACTTACTTCAGTCTGTGTTGTGAGGACTCTCCTGAAGAGAAAGCTTCTTTTCGTGTATATTTCATACCTGTAGCATGGTACAGTGATTCTACCCTCCTACTATAACATGGATTTAAATATTTACCCAACAAAATTTAGTACTTGATTATATTCTAGGTTATGAGTCTCTAATCCATTGATTTTTGTAAATATTGTATCTTTTATCAACACCACAATCCTTGAGGGCAGAAATTCTTATTACAGAACACCTGTGTTCCCTTCACAATCATAGAGTTGGTGTCAGGTAGGTAATGAATTTTTCATAAAAGCTCTATGTAAGCAAGGTGCTCTGAAAAGAAGCAATCAAGCATACCCTTTCACAAAGCATTGATTTACAAATTACAGAGTAGCAGCAGAAGGAAACTGAAAACTGTCTGTGATAATTAATTGAAATCTAAATAGAGTAACAAAATATTTTATCATTTTATCTGCCACCCAATTAACTATGAAACACCTATAATGAGAACACATTTGCAATACCTCGCTGTACCTTCTTGTTGATAAAATTCCAACTTATGAGCTATGTGCTTCCTTCATGTGTTTTAAGTTTTCAAATTTTCTACGAATATATTATTTTAGGAACTGCAAGATAGTAGCAAAATTAGCCATCACCTTGTTCCTCTAATACTGAGATTTTCTCATTTATTAAGATGATCTTATTTTCATCTCTAGATTCTCAAAATTACTGGAGTTTATCTTAGTAGAATCCCAAGATTCTGGATACAGCTGGCCTGAGCTCAACTTCTAAGTCCACTAACTCCTGCACTGTGATTCAAGTATATTTCTCCCCACTGAGTGCCTCAATGTCTTGACTGGAAAAATTAGAAAATAACGTATACTACCTCAAAGGGCTGTGATAAAGATGAAGGGAGTAATAATGTGCACAGCCTTTCAGAGTAAGTCCTTTTATGTATGTAAACACACTTGTCATTGTGTTTGTCAATATAATTGAAAGATAAGAGGAAGCTAATTTAATTTTTTATGTGTCTACAACAGCTTCATCGTAAAGTAACTCACCATACCTTTAATGGTGCTCATGAAAATATTCAACAGACATAGAAAGGCTTACTCTGTTATACCACATAGATGCTATACTCTGTTACTGGCCCAAGCAATTTAACATCAAAAAATAGGAAATTTCTGCCAACCTCTTACAAATGCAAGATGGCCTATTGTAGACATTTGAAATCAGTTCTTCACAGACTGTACACTGGTTTCTTATGTTGGATTAGTAGTGATAAAGAGATACCACTGAGTAACTAGGAGAATAAATTGTAATTCTACAAGCTGGCATCAGAATTCCTCTTTGGGATTCTCCCAATAAACTACCAGGGGTGAAAACATAAATCCTTAGAGATGAGTTAGCTTGAGAAGTTAAACAGAGAAAATTGAACCATTT
>PVKN010034921.1:0-11740 GCA_004027915.1 Capromys pilorides
GATATTTGTATATGACAAAAAATCTTTTTCACTAAATAACTTATTCATCTAGTAATTTTTAAAGCCAGATGCTACTGTTTTATGTTCTCTTTTTTAGATTTCCCTTTGGTTATTGTTGTGTGACTATTGTTATTAAGGAAAATACTACTACCAAAAATAGCAAACTTCTCTGGATCCAGTTCTACTTAGTTTCCTCTTGGTTCTCTTCCTACCAAAGGGTTTGAAATGTAAGGGTTGTGGAGTTCTCCTATTGGCCTGGATTCTCATCCCTGTCCCTATGCTCACAGAATTCTCTGCTAGCCTTTTTGGCTTCATCCATCATGAGTAATACCAACAACTGATCATCAATAGTATTATGAGGAGAAGCAGAATCACCCTTATGATGGATGACACAATCTCTGCAAACTGAAGTCACTGTTAGTCAACCCTCTGTCATTTTCCTGGTGACCCAAGAGGCTGCCAGGGCTAGAGAGTGGATGGCAAATTTCTCTGGTTCTCTGGGCATGACTTTCTTTCCTCATTTGAAGATCAATAGTTGACTTGCAATGCAATTTTTCCTTTGGTTTCAATTTCCCATGCCATTTAAGCTTAATAATTGTAATTTGCTATGTTGAAAATGGAACAGTTTCTTCAGACTTTTAGCTACACATTTCCTGCCAATAAAACACCAGTAGACAAGATGTTGCAGTGTTTCTGATGAGAAGTGCATCATCTAGTCTGGCTGCTCTTGGAACAATCTCTTGGGGAAATTCCATAGATATAACTCCAGCTCATTTTATATCTCAGTGAGCTAGGACACTGCAAGATGGATACAGCATTTCATTCGTTATTCTTCTTTAAACATTAACCTTATTAGTTTCTAATCAGTAGAAGACAAAACATAGTCTTTGTTGCAACAAGGCCTACATAGCTTGAATTGAGAAGCAGTCTCTTCTTGTGGTGAATAATCATATCCCCAGGCTCAAACATGGAAAAACAAGGAAAAGGGAGGAGTTGAGAAGATGCAGTTGCAGATGTATACAGTTTCACTTCAGTCTCTGAAAGAGGCTCTGCTTCCAGAGGATGCCTCTACTGTCCCTAAGGTGATCCCAGGCCTGAGTCCAGAAGTCTTTGGTAAACAAGTCCACTGCCCTTTAAGGCACTCACCTTGACAGAGGTACTACGGTGAGTTTTGGCCCTAGGAAAATAGCAGTAGGTATAGCTTCCTACAGCTAGGTCACCTCTCAAACGAAAAGCTATTTGATGTTGTTGATCAAATACCAGAAATTCAGAAATCATTATGTAATTCAGCAGAGGTGAAATTTTTCCAAAGACATTGAAGAAGTCTGTTGATTATCTGCCACATCTCCAATCAGAGCACCACTGCCATGAGTATGATAATTCATCTGTAATATGGGTACCAATGGCCTCAATGAAGCTCCTACATCAAAGCAGCAGCACTTACATCTAACTCCTGATATTCCTGAGGGTTATGGAGGAAGGGCATGGGAATCCACAATCTAGCAAGCAGGCCACCCTTAGGGGTTCATGAAAGTATGAGACAGACTGAGCAAACTAGTGAGTTATGAGTGTGGTATTTGTTGTACAAGAGTAGCATAGTAAATTAGTCACTTTCCTACCACTAGGACTAAATATCTGGCTCTCTCAACATAAAGGCAAGGTTTCCAGAGTATTCATGTATGATCAACAGTTGGCTCTTAGTCAGGACTGGCCTGGTGGCAGGACTTGGCAGGGGAAAACTGTCCAATGAGAGATCACTGAGAGGCTGGGAACAAAAATACACCGTCTCGGGCCACATCTCTGGTGATCGTCTCCTCCAAACAGGCCCCTCCTCCCTACAATTTAACTCTGAGCTCCTCAGTGGAAGAATCTATTGAAGAATGAAGCACCTCTATGATCCAATCACCCTCTGGAAGCCTGACATCTGAATACATTAGAATCTGGGGGAACATTTTAGATCTAGACCATAACATGAAGCAGTTCTCTAAGTTTGGAATCCTAAGGGAAACTTATGAGTTGCAGTTATGAAATTAGAGCTTTGAAATATTTCAGTTTCTATTTCTTATATCCTAAAAAGATTTCAGGACACAAGATTTATCTAAGAATTTTCAGCTAGTTAGTAACACAGCTGGGACTCATATTTTTCTATGGCATATTGATTTTTTAAATTTTACTCCAAATGCAATTGAGTTTAGTCAGTACTTACTAAGAGGCTAATACATGCCTAGTAAGGTAGACAGATGAAGTTTGTATCATGTTCATTATAGGAAAGGTGTTCATAATATCATTCTTAGGAGAGACTTGGCACTCAAGAGCAATGAGGCCTGAAAGTTGAAGAACTTTGCCTATATTATCAGGGAAATGAAGAATATCAAAGTTAGGACTCAAACCCACCCTACTTTGGTTTGAAGCCTAGTCTCATTTCACGAAGGTACACTAGGTGCAAAGAATCAAAACGCAATAAATTTTAGGTATTATCTTAGGCAATAAATCTTCCCCTGGTGTATTAGTCAGGGTTTTACTAGAGCAATGGATATAATAAGAGGAACAGCTGTAACACAAGATGTACAAATGTATAAGGAATTACAAGATTGGCTTCGGCAGAGTCAGATGAGGAAGGCTACAGAGGGCCTCTGTACACCTGAGACTGAAGGATTCAGTGCAAGGTCTGGAACTCTCTGTGCTGTTCCATGCAAGTCTCTTATCAGTTGACTGATGGGTCTGGAGCTAAGGCTCAAGAACCTCTGACATAAAGTTGAAAAATTTATATCAGAAGACTGGAGGATCCAAGCCAGAAGCCAAAGAGTCTGCGCAGGAAGCCAGAAAATGAAGTCCAAGTTGACTGTGAAGACTGAAGTTCTCCGGAAGAAGTGGAATGCTGAATCCTTCCTCAACACCTTTCCATACCCTTTTTATGCTGAGTCACTCTGCACAGGTATTCCTCACCCTGCCAAGGCACAGGGCATGAAATCGTGAGCCAATCCAGCCAAGTTGACACAATGGGTCAACCACTACACCAGGTATGGGAGTTGACCTGGGAAATCCATTCTCAGGATCTTGGTTGTTCTCCAGGTTGGAATTCACTGAGGGAGAAAATAGTAGAAGGAGCACAAGGATTATCTCTAGATAGACCTACAGGGTTGTTTTTCTCTAATTATATGCATTATACTTAGAAGAAATTATGTAACTTTTCTCTTAAATACACAGTATGTGTTTTTTCTCTTCCAAAAGGTGCATCCCGCAGTGCTTTCTGTGCAGACCTTCCATCCCGTCCCGTCTCCCTCAGATGCTGTGCTGTGCTAGGAGCTGGGTAGGCCTGGGCAGTAGAACAGTGGCCAAGCAGATCAGGTGGTGCTGGACCCAACGGATGTGAGGACTTTCACGAGACAGATTGTCCCACTTCCCTGAGCCCTCCATTGTTCCATCTTTTCACAACCATGTGCCTGATGCAAAGAGCATCACAATTATATCAAAAAATAATGTGCTCGGAATGCCAAAAAAATTATATCCAGAAATAAATGAAGGGGATTCCACAGAGATGAAGCAGCTTGGCTCATCAGCAGATGCCTGATGCACAGTGGAATGCTTCTGTTATGTGGGCAGTGCTCGCTCACATGTGTGCACACACATATCTGTATGAGCAGACAGACAGACCAATAGTTCAATTGAAGCATGAAAATAACACTGACCCTGAGTCCTGAAGGAATCAGGCACCCAGCCAAAAAAGAAAAGAAAAAGATAAAGAAAAGAAATGAATGCTCCTTGTATTCCTTTCCATTCGACTTGTGTCTGGTTTCCATGGAAAACTACAATCTGGAGAGTGAGAGTTAATGTTCTCTTAGATAACACCATTCAGCTGAATTGAGTAAAAAAGCTTATATTCTATATTATATAATGGAAAGGTACTGCAATTTGTCTGAATAAGGACAGAACTGTCTCAAGTGAAAGTAGGTACATAGGGACTTCCATACCACTGTCAGTAATGCGCACACAAATCACCTGAATATCTTGGGGAAACACACATTCAGATTCCAGCACTGGCCTGAGAGTCTGCTCACCTAGCAAGGTCTGGGTGCTGCTGCAGAATCCAATTCATGAGCCACGCTTGGAATAAAAAGAGAGCATACCAGGCTCCCTGCAGGCAAACATGTGTTGTATAATTTGAAGAGAAAAAGGCAGAACATCCTCACTGCCAAACCATTTTTGACATCTGCAGGCTGGTTGAGTAGGGATCCACTGAGTGGCTCTGAAGCAGACATTTTGCACAGACTGTTGAGGGGTGCATTTGCTCTTGAGCTGTGTGCAAGCCATCTTAACAAAAGGGGCCCCTAGGAGGATGCCACCAGCTCTGTCCTTCCTCAGGGAACACAGATGTAGCTAATGCCAGCTTGTGCTTCATTGCCCATCACTGACAGGGCTGGGGGCTTGTCACTGCCCAGAATGACAACTGATCAGTCCCTACACTCAACTCTGCTATGAACAACCAGATTAAATTTATGTACTCCTTCACTTCATGGAGGGGTGTCCTGACATCCTGGGAAAATTGAGGGTAAAGAGGTCTCTGCCATTATATCTAAGGCCCCAAACTTGTCCTCAATGCTATTTGACATTATCCCAGATACATTTTTAAATCTTTAACAGGAGTGAAGAGTTGTAATTGGTTTAAGGTACCCAGAGACTTCTGGGCAGGCAGGAGCTAAGCCCTTGTGCTTGTAAATTACCAGCTACAGAAATACAGAGAATGAAAAATGGAGCTTCTCCACTAGCAGTGGAATCAACTTCTGCTATTCAGGGAGACTTAGAACCCTAAATCTAGGGAACCCCTGGGAACAAGGTAAACACTGTCTTCTGCCAGGACCAAGTCCATACCTTGAGCAGTTCACCTTTTGTAGCTTCTTCAGGGTCACCATCCTGAAGAAGTGTTGGATCTGCTCTCCTCAACCACATTAGTTCTTTCTTCCATCAGCTGTGCCTCTGAAGAGCCAGGAGCTTCTTCTCCACGTGCAGACTGGAGCTCAGCTCTGCTCAACTCTGCAGGCTGGAAACCCATGCCGCACATGACGCATGTGGCTCTGCATGCTGAGAAGCCTTCTCCTCTTCCCCAGTACAGTCCTCACCCACAAGTGAGTCATGGCCGCTTCTCTTAGGGTTCCTTTGTCTGGTAGCAGAGAACAAAGTTCCTTCTTTGGAACTTGACTCCAAGATATTCAGAACTCTTCAAAGTATTATTCTTTCTAATGATACACATAGAATTCCCTGAAATCCCCAAATACTGTTTCCGAAAGCCTGAATAATCCTAGTCCTCTGACTTCTTCCATGATCTACTTTTGCTTGAAGTGCTAGTTGTGGTCAGCTCTTAACTAATTGCTCTCTGTGTTCTGCACCTCTGATTTCCTTCTTTCTGACCCTCACAGTGGCGCGCGCGCACACACACACACACACACACACACACACGCATGCACACACACACTCCATCTTTCATCTTTTCCTTTCCTTCCTGCTGTAGAAGACAAAGATGCCATACCATAAAAATGCCATGAACGAGTTGAACTTGCTGCCAGAAGACAATGTGTGCTAGCTGGAGCTCAGGAGGTGTGGGATCCATAACAGTCAACAAAGTGCTTTCTATTCATTGCCTTTGGTTTTTATCTTCCAATTAGATAGTCTTATTTCCTCTTCTGCATGCAAAAAGGGCCTAGTTTTCAGTATTTCATAAAAGTGTTGAGGATATTTCTCAAAACTCACAGTTGTTCAGTATCTCCACCACTCCCCATTATCCGCTCCCCACCTGCTTTTCCTAATCTTTCTTAGTCCACTCCTGGTTCACGACTAATTCATGAATACGTCCATTGTCACCATTGACGCACACACATTGACTTTCTCCTGGAATAAGAGCCAAGCCCATGTCAAGGCCACTCCAAGCCATATAAATGGGTTGCACAAAAATTTCCTTTATTGTCCTGTCATGATGAATGAATTAAGACACTTGTACCAACTACTATGCTAATCCTATTCTCCATCCTGTGTCATTTTTAGACTATATATCCAATTCCAAAGTTTTAGACACAGGACCCCCTACAAACTGACTGTAAATTGTGTTTATCTTCAGTTTCCCTAGCTGTCAAGGCCTAACTAGCCATTAGTATTGTTCAGGGACTCACAGGAGTTTCAGCGCAAGCCTCATTCAAACTCTGGTAACACGAACCAGAGAACACATGCTTAGTTGACATGTGCTTTTACACTTACAAACTCGGGCAACTTTTAGCCACAGCACAGCATCATTTCTACAAGTGCCTACATACTCTTGCTGATGTGTTCCCAGAAGCAGGCATATTCTTAAATTTAGTTCTGTGATCCAGATGTTCTACTCCCTCTTACCAAGAGCTGCTGCAGAAAAGGTCCAAGGGAGAGATCTTCAAGAATATTGCCTTGAAAGATAATGTGAGTGAGAGACTGAGAGACAGAGAGAGAGAGAGACAGAGAGAGAGAGAGAGAGAGAGAGACAGACAGACAGACAGACAGACAGACAGGCACAGAGAGAGAGAGACCCCATAAGGAGCCAATTCTTTATAGCTGATGGCCTCGCCATCATATTTTCAACTAGTGTAGAATTTCTATGAGGATGCCATCAGTGATTTGGACTTGTCTTCAAGAGAACAGACCTGTGCTGCCCTGAATTCATGGAGTAAATGATCGATAAGACACATTAAATGGATTGCTTCTATTTCCCCTCCTCTTGAGAAAGCCCATTCCTTTCGCCGCATGCTGCAGAGCCCCAATTGCTGGTATTAAAGGAAAGGAACAGAGAGAAGAAAATGGAATTGCTTACTGCATGATGAACACAGACCAGACCTCTATCCCGAAAGCTGTGTAAAGAACTAACACCACCCCTGCCTTTAGCAGACTGAGATGTGCTTTACGTGTGTCAGTTGTATACCTCATGCTTGCCAAGTACTGTCCAAAGCAATGATCAAAGTTGCCTTGGTCCAAGGTCAAGTGTCTTTTTTTTTGCAAAGGTAACTGTGTACTGTTTAATGATTTGGGTCAGGCAGTTAGAGCATTCTAGGGTGGTGAGGAAGTGTTGAGAAGAGAGTTCCCCCGATAGAAGAACATGTTCCTAAGTAGTTATCCAAGAAGAGTGAGTCTTACAGGAATCAGGACAAAGAAACCCAAAGAGCCAGAGATCAAGGCAGTATGTAGGAATCAACTGCTACGAATGGCTACAAAACCAACATTCTAGGAGGCTGGAGTAGAAGAACCACACGTTTGAGCCCAGCCTGGCTATCTAAGAGACACCCTGTCTCAAAACAAACAAACAAAAAACAAAAAACAAAACAAAAAAAAAAGGGCAGAGGCTGTAGCTCAGTCTTAAGGTCCTGTATTTAATCTCTAGTATCACAAAACAAAAATGTATCTGGTTGATGGCAGACATAGCAAATGAGAATCAGTCAAAGTAGTGCCAAACATGATCATTTTAAAACTAAGAGGTGTCATAGAGTTTTATGCTAATTACCACACATTAATTCCATAATTAATCATAAGAGTTGATCCTTTTGTTTACAAATAAGGAAACAGGCAAAGGAAGTCAGTTTCCCTTACACTGTGGCTGACTCTGAAGCAAGCAAACATTGAAACCAGGGCATCTTCAGGGTCCTCAGCCCTCTGTAGTCCTGGAGTGGACAGCCGAGAGCACCTCCTTTGCTTCTTAAACTCCAGTCCTTTTGGTGTGGACTTAGAAACTGGTGGAGGATATCCACAAATGCCATGGAATGTAGAATGTCATTTTCCTTGGTGTGATCTTTCACATATCTCCACAGCTTGAAGATATCAGAAGAAAAGCTCAAGCAGTTGGAATAGACTTTTCAATACTCAAGGAGGATCAGAAGCCACAGCATATGCCATGCTTACCCCACAGGAAGAATTAGGAGTGCTCTAAAGCAGAGACCTCTTCAGCTCCCTTTCACATTGATGGAAAGATGCCAATTAGCCTGGGACTGACATGTTCCAAACAGAAGGTTCTGAAAATGTCATTAATGCAGGCAGGCAGGGGATAGAGAGCAAGGGAGGGAGCTGATTGCTGGAATTCCATAATTAATTATGTGGTGTCTGGAGCTGTGTGATGTGAAGTTTCCATTCAGCTCAAACACTTGGAGGAGGTGTTTTTGCTTAGAATCTGTAGAATATAAGGATCAGACACTATAAACCACATCTAGTCCAGATCCCCCAATGAATAGGTGAGGAAGTAGAGACCAAAAGAGGACACAGGACAAGCCTAACTAAGGCCATGTAGCTGGGTAGTGGGCAAGCCAGGCAAGGCCACGGGAACTTCCTTTCAGTAGCATGTCCTTTTTACTCTACACATGCAGCCACTGTACAAACCTAGCCACCAAAGAGCAGGGCAGTTTCTTTCTATCAGCAGGGGACAGAGAGGTCAAAATCCTAAAAACAGTATCCCATGTAATTATTTTAATGATGAAAAATCTCCAAACAACATGGATCTCATGCTCAGCTACCAGCTACCATGCTCAGCTACCATCTCATGCTCAGCTACCATTTGAAGAAAATCCGTTAATTGGATTGTCTACCTTGATGTTTCTCAGACATTGAAGACTCCTAATATTCTAAGACTGTGGAGTTGAAAGCAGCATTTGGAGATCATGGAAACTCAGTCTCTTCTGCACATCCTGACACAAACAGGGGGGACATCTTAGCCCAAGAGACAGTTTTTGTCCACTGGTATCCTGTCTGCATCAGCCTATTGCACTTGCATAAGACACCGTTCTCTCCTATACATGACTGATTCAATGTGGCCTTTTTAATGAAGGTAAGCAACATCCTGAGTCCAAACTTAGTTTACAAATCACTAGTTGCACTAACTAATCTTTGTCTTACTAGCCAGCCTTCTAGTAACACCTGAATGTCTTTGGTCTGCTTTGAATATGCATTCAACTGAGACACTGAGTTATTACCAGGGACTTTCCTTTCATTTCTCCTTATTTCAGTTATACAGTGTTGGGACAACTACCAACATAAAAGAAATTTCAAGGGAGTTTTTCTTATTTTTTCCAGAAAGAAATATAAGGGGAGAAAAGTCCAACAACAGACACCTCTCTGCTTGCCACTTCCCACTTTCCACAGTGTTTTGCAAGAGGAAAACTCAGGTGATGTTATGAAGAAAAACATTGCCAAAAGACCAATGGTCATAACTGTGTTTGTTTTTTCTCTCTCCTCTGAAGTCTTTCCTAGGGTCGACTATGGCCAACTTATTAGGATTTGCAGTAAGGGTTTTTATTTGTAGCTTGCTCATGGTCTTTTAGTATAGGATGGGTCTCAACAATTGAACAGGGGATAGAAAAACAAGAACTAGAGGATAAAAATCAAACTAAGATGCCAGATGAAGAAACCGTGATCAGAGGGGCAGTGTGTGTTCTAGCTTCTAATCCTTGTCCCAGACTGAGCCTGCAGACAAGTTTTATTTTTTTCTCCTTCTATGTATTCAGACCAAAATGAGCTTCTTCACTATGTTTTGCTTGGGGTGGTGGGGTGGGGTGGGGTGGGTAAGGCTTCAGAAAGATCTAATGGAAAGCTGGAAAAATGCCATTGTGTCCTCTGTTTCCACAGTTCTGTCCTCCGTCTGTCTCAAATGAACAGCCTGAAAGAATATACAAAGAGGTTCTAAACCCGTGCATCTCATGCCAAATTTTTTTTTCATGCCAACTTTTGAGAAGGCTGACAAAACTATGTGCGGGTCACCCTCTTGGGTCATACTTTCTGATCCAATGAGTAAAATACTTGATAGGAGAATGAAATGTGGCTAATAATAAAGGATACATTGAATTATTCATGAAGCATGTCTCTTGGAGATGAAAATGGACACAGAACAGGAAGACATGGGGCCATGTTGGTAAAGAGTCCTGTTGGGCACCACCAGGATGAATGCCTATGTTTCTAGAGATCCTTGGAGAACAAGGACACAGTCCAAGTAGCAAATATTTGGTTGTGATGGAGAGAAGGAACAAGAGAACTTTACCCAGTATCAGTCTAGTATAATGGACAATGAAATAAGAAGAAAGCCCTACTTGGAGTCCCAGATACATTTCCTAGAGTTTATTGATTTGCTGCTAATAAACAAGTTTGTTTAATAAAGATCACTGGAAAGTGAGAAGTATGCACAAAGAGACACGAACACACACTATTTCCAGAATAATCCCCTTGGCATAGACCGGACACCCAAGTGGCTGCTGCTCTTCTCTGTTTCTTCCAGCACTTTCCTACCTGTTATTTCTCCTGTGAAACATGTTCAGCCCATGGAGCAGAAATGCAAGCCACAGTTTGCAGAGGCACACCCACGCTCATGGAACAGCACGTCCTGCGCTCGGAACCACGCCACAGAGGAAAGCTTCAATATAAACTCAACCTCTGTTTTTTAACATTAGCTCATCTTGGTCCATATATTTTGTAAAGCTATAGAATAATAATCATCCTTACTATAACCTGTGACACATTTAGTTATTTCTTAGCACACTGAAAAAGCAACTCTGAGATGGATTGTAACCATTTCCTGCCAAGATCTCCATGGGCTAACCCCAGTCCTCCTCATGTCTTTCACAATCTTTCCCTCATTGCTCCTCTGAAGGCATTCATGGTTCCTGATAGTGTATGGCTCTCCTGCCACATCAGCTGCTGACCCAGATGCTGACCACTGACCAGTGCAGTGCTAGCACTGTTGGCCTCTGGCTGCTGCTCAGAAATGAAGTGTGCTTGGCTTGGGGACAAAAGATCCCAAGCTGTTCCTGTTTCCTTCTTGTGCCTTGTCTCAGGCTGTGAAGCAGCCATCCTATGTCCCAGCAAGAGAAGTCTCAGGCTTGGTTTGCTTCGAACTGAAAAAGTTCTGCCAATGATGAGTTGATTAAAGTCAAGATCATACCACCTGCCTCATTTTCTGGTCTGATTGTACATCATCTATTTTATTTTAATCCCATTTTTTTTTTTTCTTTTCTCCTCTTCCTTTTTTTCTACTCTTCCTTTCCTCTTTTTTCTTTCTGCTTCTGTGTCTCTGTCTCTGTCTGTCTGTCTCTCTCTGTCTCTGTGTCTGTGTCTCTGTCTCTCTCTCTCTCTCTCTCTTTCTATCTATCTCTAGCTCTCTCTCTCTGTCTCTCTCTCTCTGCCTCTCTGCTTTGCATCTCCTGTCCAGGAAAGGTTGATCTTTGCAGTAGAAAAGAAACATACTTTGACTCTTTGATGCTTCTCAGGTCTGACAGAAGCACCACCTGTGGACTGGCTCTGTGATTGTCTGAGTTCAGGGTACATTTACAGAGCAGCTGGCCACACAGACCCAACCGTTTGATGCTCTTAGAGGCTACTGCTTACCTTGGATGACACCTAAAATCTCAGACTTGCAGCATTGATTGCCTAGTTCGTTGCCAGTGATTGTAGCTCAGTCTGCTTATCCACCTGCTTAACGGGCAAGGGCACACTTCTTTTGAAAGAAAGTCTCATTATTTTATCTTCATAATATATGTTACTAGATATTTAGAATATAAATATATTAATGTTTGTATCAAAAGAATACAAAACTAACAGCATTTGTGTTAAAGAAAAGAATAAATATGCTGCCCTTACAGTATCACCAGTGTAATAACTTCCAGACTTTTTTTTTAACATGCATCTGTATACAGAGTTAATTTTTACATAAAAATATACTGACCTACAAAGGAGTCTTAATCATAAGCACACGTAT
>PVKN010034922.1:0-11740 GCA_004027915.1 Capromys pilorides
GCTCCCTTCAGGGGGAAAAAAAAATATCTTTGTAGTGTTTTCTTTTGGAGCAGTTGTTTGGCTGTGCGGTGGTAAGTTTGAGTAGTGATAGTTTTGACTCAACAAAGGATTTGAAGATCTGCCTGCTTACTGCTAAATAAAATGGCATGAAAATAGGTCTTTTGAGATGTGGTAGAATTTGAACACACAGCCATCATTATAGATGAGCATTCCAAAGCCAGGTGTGGTAGTGCACACCTGTAACCCCAGCACTTATAAGGCTCAGGCAGGAGGATTGCTGCAAGTTCAAGGCCAGCCTGAACTGCATAGTGAGAGCCTGTCTCAAAAAGATCCCTATCAATAAATGTACATTGTAACAAATCCTGATTTTCAGACAGTACCTGAGAAAAAAAATGAAACTACTGACCAGAAAGATACCTAGGATGACTTCGTGTTCTCTAAAACTGAAGAATGAATTTTAGAAACAATGGAGTTTAAAAGCAGTATATATTTATTGGGGGAAAGAAAGCTCCTGTCTAAGAGAAGGACAGAAGGGGAGCCCCAGTGGGTGGATCCCTGGTAAACTTCTCTTCCAGGGACTTTTGCAGTGAGGCGGGTCTACTGTGGTGAAGAACATGGGAACTCACTTAGGTGGCCATGAGGTGGAACAAAACTATAGTCAACCAATGAGATTACAAGCATCATTGCTCAGGTAAGATTGATTAAATCCAGGATCCAATGAAGACGTACCCATACCCATGCAGGCATCAATACTGGACAGGGTCTCTTTCTGTTGGGTGTTGGGTTAGTGACTCATTTGGGCTTTTTCAAGGTGATTGATACCTATTTAGAATATCAATCCCTGATGCCCATCCTTAGGGAAGTATGTGCTTGTTTCCTCTTATGTCTTGAGCTCTGGCCCATTTGGGAGGGTCTGTCTCTTCCAATGTTGCAAAGTCACCTTGTCTTGTCTTCCATATTGTTTCCTTGAGGGACTGGCCCTGTCTGACTGCCTGTAATATTCCTATCTAATTCAGCTGCCTACAAAACTTGCTTGAAAATGAGAGCCAAGATTGCAAGACCTCTGATCCTGGGTCCCGTAAGGAAGCAGAAGGCTTTTACAGTTTTATTCATTCATTCATTTTCCCAGCTCCATCCTGGAGTTACAAAGATGGAATAGGTTCTCCCAGTAGGGGAAAAAGATAAGCAAAAAGAGTACATACGGGCGTCACTGGAAAGAGCCAACATAGATGGGAACACACAGCCAGTCATCCTCTGACTCTGCTCTGCCATGCGCCTGAACTGCACTAGCTGCCGGGAGAGACTGAGAGGCTGGGCAAGGAGGTGCCTGCTACGGGGAGGTCGCATGAAGAAGGGGTGATGAGGAGTGAGCACAGGTGATGAGGAGGGGAAAGATGCTGCCCCTGATCGAGAACGAGGTTTTGCTCAGACACTGTGGGAGACAGGACTTGATCTAAATTAATCCTCCCAACAGCCGCTAAGTCAGAGTTATCTCCATTCACAGGCCAGCAAACAGCTTTGGGGGGGCGGGGGTTGAGGTGTTTGCCTGGTAAACATCAGAACAGAGCGTCAAACCCAGATTTTTTCTGACTTTCCAGTCAAACACTGATTTTTGCAAACTGTTTTGTGGCAAGGAGGGGAGCGTGACTATGCCAAGGAAGTTCCCAGAGAGTAAGAGAGCAAGGATCTGATACTGACATGAGTATTGAGACAATCCAGGATAGGATACAATATTTTGGTTAGCATTTGTCTAAGACTACTTTGGAAAGTGGGTTGCATGGTTAGCTTAGAAGGAGTGGTCTTTTCATTCCAGGAACCTCAGCTTTGTTGTTTGCCGACATTGTCGTTCAACTCCTATATTCCTGGTACAACACTGAAGACTCCTGAGGCAAAAGAAAGAGAGAAATATTATCATGTGTCATGGCATGGGAGCTGACATCCAAGTTTTATAATCTTTTCTAAATAGCTCTGAATCTCTGTGATTTGCTGCAGTCACAGAAAGTTTTACATAGCCCAAGAAGAGGAAATAATGTGATGGTTGCTAATGCTGCAAAGAGATTTCCAATTACATTTAAATTTTTCTTTCTTAATTAAAAAAAAAAAATTGTTTGAGCCCAAAATAATCCCCATAGTTCCTTTAGACGGAATTAGATCTGAGATTCAATTTTTCAAAGTTCAACTGAGTTGGTATTTCCTGTGTCCTAAAATTGTCTTTAATTAAAAGCAAGAAAAAAAGTTTTTTTTTTTTCATCTTCATCAAACTAAAAAAAAAAAAAAAAAAAAATGGCTGAAGGGATTTTATTTAAACTTTTCCTCAAAATTCACCTTTTGCCAAGACCCAGCATGGAAAATTTCAGCCCAAAAGGATCACTCCTTGGCAAGTTACCCAGGCTAATGAAAACAGAGGGGCATAAAGGGAGTCTGTGTGCGTCTCGAAGGATAGTGGCCGCTGGGGCCCAGGTCGTGCGAGAAGAAGGCCTCGTTCAGCAGCCCCCTTTCAAGTCTTTTTATCAATATGGATGAGTCTTGGATTTGAAGTGGTCACCAAGCCAAAAGCACTTAACTTTATGAATATAATCTGGGGGGTGACATTAATGCAAGTGGCTTGCTGTAAATAGAAAGGTAGGACCTGCTTCAAGAAGCGTTGATTCAAGGATTCATTCATTCGTCATTCATTCATTCATTCATTCACTCACTCACTCACTCCTGTATTTCACAAGTCTTTATCGCATGTCTGCAGTGGTGTGGCGCTTCAGTAGATGTGTGCAATACGATGTGGGGGGAGCAGAGGTAGTTCCTGCATTCCATGGGTTTATGGGGAGAGAAGAAGGACACAGATTAAATTACAAACTGTGATATATTTGAGGGCAAGAGAATAGGATGCTGAGAGAGAAAGTCTTGTGGCGGTGATGAGGGGCCTGTGTTGAATGATAAGGAGGTTTGTGAAAGTCTCCTGCGTCGTATTCATTCACCACTCAGAATGGTGCCTACGTCATTTAGTGAAGGGCCACCTCTCCCCAGAGCTTAGATAGAGGGAGGCACCGTTCTGTCCTCAGGGTGCTCACAGACCAGTGGGAGAGCTGGCAGGCAAGCAAGGAGCTCTGTTGCTGAGGGACAGGTGCTTTATTGTAGTCATGAGCCCGTGGGGGGGCGGGGGTGGACAGGGGAGAAAGCTAAATGTGCTGGAAGTGGTGGTGGTCATTGAAGAGTCCTCTTTGTGTGACTCCTCTGAGTAGGTGGGAGAAGGGCAGGCCTGCCTTCAAGGGGGTTGCAGCCCATTCTTGTTTCCTGACTGATCTCTTTGGAGTCCTGGGGCCTGTGATGGATGGATGACTCCCTTTCCAGGAAGACACATGGAACTTGAATTAAGGAGGTATTTAGTAACGAAGTCCCTTTCTTTGATATCTCCTGGGTCAGCTTTTGGGATTTAGCCTCATAATTAAGGACTCAGCCACAGGAAGCAGAGTACCTGAGTTTAAGTTCTGTGTTTATATTCCCTAGCTGTGTTAGCTCAGGCAAAATACTTTCAATTTCCCTATATTCATGACAGGAATAATAATGTCACCTATCTCCCAGAGCTGATCTATGGACTGAAAGAGATTTTGCCTTTACGGCACTAAAGTCATGACCGACAGACATAATCTTTTTTTTTTTTTTTTGGTCTTTTTGAGGAGACTGGATCTCTCTATGCAGTTCAGGCTGGCCTTGAGCTCACTTTTGTAGCCCAGGCTGGTCTCGAACTCGCACTGATCCTCCTGCCTCAGCCTCCCAAGTGCTGGGATTACAGGCGTGCACACCTGGCCCATCACAGACATAATCTTCACTTCCATGACCTACTTGCTCACCAAGTCCAACAGTTATGGGTAGAGCACTTAGTTAGACATTGTGCTGGGTACTGGAGACTGAGGAAAGCTACCGAGAGCCCGAAGGCTCCATCCTCAGTGCTAGTTAAATCTCGAAAGCTCTTTAAGTGAGAGTTCTTTGTCTCCTGCACTCAGATAAACAGCTATTTGTCATCGCTGTAATGCCAAAAGAATTAAGGGTGAGTGTACATTCATTCTTCACCAGCACATCTGACTTTCAGGTGAAAAACACTGCCAGAAAATTTAGAAGTGCCTTGTTACTTTAGAAATCAGAAGGTAGGGTGATTTCCTGTAATAAATTGTAAGTGAAAAACTTCTTTGTGCCGTGGAGCACGGGCAAAACTAAAATCCCACAGGTCAGTGGCAAGTGCATTTGCTTTTTCTTTTTTTGGCTGGGTATTAACTTTATTTATGAAGGAGGAACAACAAAAAGGAGGTGGTTTCCAGAATGAGAGATCAGCGTGGTGCCCCAGATACAAGGCGGGAGGCTGCTGAGTGCAGGGAGAGCACCGTCTGTGCCTTCCTTCAGCTCCTCAGCCTCAGTTACCCTTTGCGGAACCTTTGGTGTGGGACGAGTTGATACTTAAATGAGGGTGAATGCAGGGACACCTCAGTGCCAGGCCAGGTGAACTATGATTCACTATAGGTTTTGCTCTTAAGGTTCCGGTTTATGAGCTCATTGAGGACATCAGGAACACTTCTTCTTTTTCTGTCTTCTGGATTCCTGGATGGGTCAAGTGGCTCTAGTGGTGAGGGGCTGGAGGGAACCTGTCAGGGCGTCGGCTGGACAGCATGTTACTAGGAAATGAGCCTCTCTGAAAGTCCCAGAGTTTTGCCTGGATTTCCTCCGTTTGCTCAGGTGGGCTTGGCCGCGGCAAATGCCTCCTATGTGCACCGCTTTGCAGTGAGCAGCTCACAGCCTCAATTGGGGAAAGGAGACAGAGAGGGAGCTTGATGTGAGACTCTGTGCTCAGTGTGGTCTGTCTGGGCTGATGTTGTCGTGGCAGTGGCAGTTTGCTGTCACCTTCCTGAGACAGAGCTCTTTACAGTGCCCTCCGCACCAGGCATCCTCGTGCATGCTCCCTTTTCATCTGTGGGGAGGCAGGACACAGAACCCAGGCGCGGCCCAGCCCTCCAGGCCGAGCTGCCGGGAGCCAGGGGGCTCTGCGTGGCTCTGGCAGGCCTGCTTCGAGGCCAGAGGTCAAGGTCAGGGTGAGGGTCGAGGTCCTGAGCTGTGGGCTGCACGCGGGGGTGGGCACAGTGCGCGCGGCGGCTGCACAGCGCGGGCCTCCGGGCAGGCTGCGCGCCGGCCGGCGGCGGTCCCGGGGACTGACCGGGCCGCCTGTGAACGCTGGGATTCCTGCTCTGGCCTTAAATATGCCGGTTATTTTTATCTCCCTACGTCAGGCAGCGAAGGCCATCCCACCAGTGGCCCCGGCGGCTGCTACACAATGTTTCCCTTTAGTCGGGAGGGGAAATGGAGGGAGGCCAGACTTCCTGATCACATGGTGCTGAAGTCAATGAAAAAAAATTAAGGGGGACCCCTCCCTTTTTCTGCAGTGCCCGATCCAGGCCCCCCACCCACCCCCTCCGGGCTGCGCACAAGGGGAGGGGAGCGGAGCCTCCCGGGCGGGCGGAGGGCCAGCCAGGCAGCAGAGAGAAAACATAAACACGACATTGTAGCAGTAATTGGTGGCTCCGAAAACGCTGAGGAAATGAGAGGCTTGTACGAAACATCAGCCGACAAGAAACGGGGTGATGTCAGACAGCCTTCCAGGATTAGAAACCCTTAAAAGCTCCGAGCCCCGCTGCCTGCGGCTGAGCAGAGTGGCTGGGCTCTCCGGTAGGGAGCCGGGGGCGCCCCGCGGCGCGCCGCCCAGCTCTTCTTCTCTCCTTTTCTTCCTCCTGCTTTCCCTTTCCTAACACCCCCACCCCGCCCCCGTTTTTCTTCTCTCCTTTCTTAATGAAAGGAAAGGAGACCATATCAGATGATTTCGATTTCCAAAGCAGCTCAGATTTTTAATTTTAAAAGCATTTTTTTTTAAATCTTGTTCCTATTTTGAGACACCGTAAGAATTCAGTGCCCTGACAAACCTACGAGGAACAAGTGAAACTTCGGAGTCTCTCCTTTGAGTTCCTTGTAACTTTTCTTTTCTAAATCCTCTTCCTGTCTCCCTTTCGGGTTTAGAACTGCAGGCTGCTGCAGTCCTTCGCGCGCTGCCATCGCGCTGCGGGCTCTGCTGCCTCCCTGCCGGCCCCCCCTGCCAGGCGCTCCTAGCCCTGTCAGGTCCAGCAGGAGCCCACCTGGGTCCTTCCTTAGGAAGCGAAGCCTCGTTTGTTCCAGGATTTGTCTCCGGCAAACCAGGATGCGCGGGGTGGCGTTTGGAAGGGGTTTGAGCACCTCTGAGGAAGGGGGCCCCTGACACCTTTTCAGAGAATGATTTATGCCCGGCTTTGCCCTAATAGGAACCAAAAGAGCGTGTTCTCTTGAGAGCAGGTGAACCAGCACCTGGGTCCCTGATTTGGGACCTTTAGAAGCTTTAGAGTCTGCCTTATTCATTTGTCTGTCACCTGTTTGCCACAAGAGCAGGGTTTTTTTTTTTTTTTTTTCCTTTTTTCTTTCAGAGAAAGGTCACACAGAGGCCAAGTTTGTGTAACCTCAGAGCAGTGACACTGGCTCCAGTCCTGCATGGTTGGTTGCTCCGTGTCCCAGCTGCACCCCTCCCTGCACTCTTTCGCAGCCTGTGCTGAAGCCCCTGGTGGCTGACACTCTTAGGCTGTAGTCCTTGGAGTCACATACATTTTGTTCTTATCCTGTGGCTAGGCTACCTGCGCGGTGGCACATAACAGCCTTTGTTCCTACTTCTCCTGGGCATATTGTCTGCCTGTGCTGTCTCCTGAATGCACTGAAACTCCCAGCGGGAAGCCTTGTGCCTTCCCAGCGTTCTCTTGATACCTCAAGAGCTATCAAGGTATTCACCAGTGTCTCCACTCCTCAACCTTAGAATCTTGGGGTTTCCCCATCTCTTCTTGCTCCCTTCCCGGAAATGTTGAGGTCAGCTGTTCTTGCTGCTTATACCAGAACAATCTATTTCTCTTTCATCCCTGGCAGGAAACTGTGATTGCCCTGCATGGCTACAGTCTCTCATTGAAAGAGAGGGCCTGAGAGTCTCACCTCTGGAGTTTAAGTCCTGCATTTGTTCCTTACAGTAGTAGCTTCATGTACTCAGCTAAGTTACATTGCCTCCATGTGCCTCAGTTTCCTCATGTAGGCATGAACGACGTAGCCACCTTACAGGGTGATTATGAGGCTGGTTGTGAGGATTAAATAAGAGAAGGGAGGCTGGGGAGATAGCTTAGTGGCATCAGCGCCTGCCTGGCAAGCACAAGGTCCTGAGTTCGATCCTCAGTACCAATGAAATAAATAAAAATAAATAAATGAAGTAGGAATGTGGCCTGGTGTCGGCCACAAAGGAGCTGCTCCTTGGATGACCACCCCAGTGCTTCGTGAACCCCACCTCGCTGCAGGATAACCCAGAGAGCTCAGCAAAATGCAGGCACCTGGCCCTCTGAGCTCAGAGCATCCCAGGAGTGGGTACAGGCAGGGTGTCCTGGGGCAGCACATCTGCGTTTCAGACAAGCTCCTGAGGAGGTGAGGTGGCCAGCTGGGTGCTGCGGCCCGAGGCAGAGCTGACAGCGTCTCGGCCAGCTCTGTCTATGCTGCCTGGCCTGGTCACAGGATCCTTTGTCTCCTCCTGACCAGATTCACCTCTGGTCTCACCACTTCTCTCCATTGCCTCAGTGGATGCTGTCAAGTTCTCCAGCCCCCCGGCTCCTGAGTCCTGTATCTTTCTCTGCCAAGGATGCCCTAGTGCCAGGTAAACTTCTCCCCCAAGGTCCAGATAGAGTCTCCTCCCTGAAGCCTTGGTGACTTTTCCTCCCAGAATAGCCTCCCCTCTCCTGCGCTGACCCCATAGCCGAGCTGGCCAGAACCCGGTGGCCTTTTGACGTGCTGTCTCCTGGACTGTTTAAGGCCTTCTTTTGTGCAGGGGACAGGTCTTGTCGGCCTTGTGTTCCAAGGGTATGGGTAGCCCATGAAGGGGCTTGGCAAATGTTGACTGGGTGTATGGAAGAGTGAATGAGCTGACTGCCCTTTCTCTAGGACAATCACAGCCTCTATGAGGATTTGGAGAGGCTCTGTGGCCTTAGGCATACAGCCTGGTCTTGTTAGCTGGGGCTCCATGTGCGCCCTGGGTATTAGAGAAAATGTAGGTATTTGTAAAACTCTGAACTCCTCTTTCTCAATCACTGAAGCCACCTAACTCCACCCACCATGTCAGTGAGGGGTAGGAAGTGAGTGACAAAAGTTTGTGTAGCCCAGGGTTGGTGGGAGAATCAGACTCAAGTCAACTTGGGCACAACGACCTGTTCCATCCTCAGCCTACCAGATCTGCTCGTGTGTGCCTACAGCACACAGATATACCCGGGTCTGGCCACTGCCTCTCTGCAGAAACTCATCACAGCACCCAGGGTGAGCTGGACTCGGCTGGGCCAATCTCTATGGCATGTGGACTTGGTGGGTGCTGTGATATGCCCTGCCCATCTCTTCTTGTGCCCTTGGCCTGGATCGGATGGGTCTGTGTGTGGAAGGAAAGGTTTGTGAGGCCAGAATTACATGCAGGTTGCTCATATGGGCATTATTGGCCATGGGTGAAGTAGCCAGCTTCTAAAGGTGAGCAAGAAGTGGGACAGTGGGCAGTAGAGAAAAAAAAGGAGCTGCTTCTATATCTTTTTTTTTTTTTTTTTCTTTTTGAGACAGGGTCTTGCTATGCAGTTCAGGCTGACCTTGAGCTCACTTTGTAGCCCAGGCTGGTCTCAAACTCGCAACAATCTTCCTGCCTCAGCCTCCCGAGTGCTGGGATCACAGGTGTGCACTACCGCACCTGACTCCGGCATCTGTTTCTTCTAGGGCGCGCTCTGTGTCTGACACTTGACTCCATTCTTTCTGTGGTCTCGGTTCAGCTGCATCACAACCCTATAAAGGACGGATTTGTAGTGTGTTGAGGGCACATGTGGACCTACGAAGATAACGGTGTAGACTTACCCTTATATGGAAAAGGGTCATTGTAGATGTCAGTAAATTAAGGCTCTTGAGATGAGATCATCCTGGATGACCCAGCAGGCCTTAAATCCAATGGTGTGTCCTTAGGACAGACAGACAGAAATCTGGGCGTACACCTGTAATCCTGGCACTCAGGAGGCTGAGGCAGGAGGGTCATGATTTTGGCCTGGGCTATATAGTGAGTATATAGTCCAGCCAGGCTGGACTACATAAAAGACCTGTCTCAGACAGACAGACAGACAGACAGACAGACAGACAGACAGACACTCACAGGAAGAAGAGAAGGCCATGTATGAAGCTAGAAATAGAGACTATGTGACCCAGTGCCAAGGATCTAGATGAGAGAGAAGACCAGGAAGGACCCCTTCCTGGGAGGTGATCTCCAATGTCAGATGGTCCAACTTTAGGTTTTTTCAGCTTACCATACTGCTAAAGTCACACCCGCATACCCAGTCTCCCTTTTACTGCCAGTACAGTACTTTCTAAGCTACATGAATTATTCAGTGTTTGATTATAGAAAATAGGCAATGTGTTAGATGACTTTGCCTAACTGTGGGCCAGTGTGATGTTCTTGGTATGTATAAGGCAGGCCAGACTAAGCTGTGTTGTTCCAAAGTTTAGAAGTACTAAGTGTATGTTCAGTTTACAGTGTTTCTGGTTTACAATAGCTTTATAAGGATGTAGCCCAGCATAAGGTAAGGACAATCTATATATATCAGGGGAAGCAGGGTCTGCTAATCCTTTGATTTAGGACATTGGGCCTCCAGCACAATAAACTGCAGTTGCTTTAAACCATGGAGCTTACAGGCATTTGTTATGGTGGCCCTAGGCCACTCCTATAGATGACGCTTATTCTAAAGAGGACCTTGCCCCAGCGAGGTTAAGTGCCTTGTTCAAAGCCTCCAGTTCCTAAGGAACCATAGTTCAAGTTCCAGGTCATTGGACACCCCAGCTCTTACTCAGACCCTGGTCAGTGAGCGGAGGGGGCGTTGGAGGGCTGCAACAGGAGGAAGAAAACACTCAGCCTTTTAAGAGAAAGTGGGAAGTGGTTCCTTCAGTCCTGAGGCAGATTTATTCAAACAAGAGGATTTCCTAAAGAGAAACACTTCATTTACTAATCCTGCAAGGTGGCAAGGGAGATTAGAAGGGGAGTTCAGCTGGCTGGATGGCCACAGATGGTCCTCAGGCCGGTGACTTTGGGAAACAGAGGAGAGCAGCTCATCCCTAGGGGACCCAGGTGGCAGGTCGGACAGTCACAGCTGGGCTGTAAGAAGGTTCTTATCAGTCTGAGCTTGGAAAAACATGTTTCTTCTTCTTTTTTTCCTTTCTCTCTTTCTTTCAAATAGTTTCTCTTTTTGACACAAAGCAGGCTGGGAGGGGCTCCAGTAAGGAAGGAAATCAATAGGAAATGCCTTTAGAAAATGAGATTTCTAAGAAAGCATGTCATGTCCTCGTTCCTGATGCGGAGCCCTGGCCCTGTAATCTGAAGCAGGAAATAGGAGAAAGGCGATGAGAGGATGTGGGGAGGGAGGCCACCACCTTCCCAAGCCAGCTGTGGCACTGGGGCTGCGTTGCAGCTGTAGGGCCAAGTTGCATGGTGGCTGCCTGAGGAGCTGAGGACGTCAGCCTGGAGAGCAGCGGCAGTGGTGGGTGGGAATCCAGCACTTTTTCCACACAGCTGGAAGACCATCCTGGGAAGTGGGGGCAGGTGTGTCTGAGAACCCTAAACTGAGGAACTAAGGGGACCACTGGGCTGGCCATGTCACAGGGAGCAATAGGAGAAAGCAGTCAAGAGCCAGGAGATCCAACCCAGCCTCATCACTTGGAGATTGTTGGAGCTCTGTGGGTCTCTGATTCTTCATTGTAAAAGCAGGGATAAAGCGGAGTCTCAGAGCACTGAGATACTTGTTCTGGGTCACACAGCTAAACAGGAAAGCTAAGTAGGAAAAAGACGCTCTCATTGCTACTAGAGTCAGCTGCAAGAGACCAAAGAGGGTCCATATACATATATGCTTGTATGTATAGTATATATACGGGCTCACCAAAAATGTATACATCACATTGTAGTCAGAGGTTGCAAGGGAATGGATTAAATCCAGGCTCAAAATTTATGTGATTCCTTTATAATATTCACCCAGAGAGTCCAATGCAGAAGAGTATACTAGAGACCCAAAGAATTCAGCCGAGGGCCTGGGTGCCAGGGCAACGTCCTCTACAGGTCCAGATGGAGGCTTAGAGCCCGTGACGGTGTCTCATGCAGACTGTGAAGGAGCTGTGCCAGCAGGCTGAGGGGTCTGCCCTGGAGCCAGGAAGCGTCACTCTGGTAAGGGCTGGGGCTCCTGCAAAAGGAGCTGCAGCCACAGTCAGTGACAGTGAGGACCCACAGTCCTGTCAGATGAGAACAGCTGGGTTCACGTCAGGAAAGCCAGCTCCTCTAGGAGGATCAACAGCACGCCATCTTCCCCACCAGTTCTCCTTTCAGGCTGTTGGCAACAGTCCCTAGGTGGGCCCTCCATGCCTGGCGCCATGCGGATTCAGCTCAGCTGGGGGTTATAAGGTGCCCATTAGTTAACTCACAACACAGATCAGGAAAAGAATAACTTGCATCAATATTTTAATACTAAATTTACTGAGATATCATGAAATTAATACAAGTTACCACTGGGTGTGATGGTGCATGCCTGTAATCCCAGCACTTGGGAGGCTGAGGCAGGAGGATCGGTGCATGTTTGAGACCAGCCTGGGCTACAAAAGT
>PVKN010034923.1:0-11731 GCA_004027915.1 Capromys pilorides
GGAAGTGGTGTCAGGTAAATACTACAGCTTTACAGATCCAAACACTGAGTACCAGGATAAATGATGTCCCCAAGGCAATGACACAGTGGAAACTTGAACTTAAGCCCAAGAGGCATAATGGGGAGCTTGCCAAATGGAAATATTATTGACCTACCTGGCACTGCTATTGTGTGAGCCCAGTTTATGTCAAGTCACAGGCCTCAGTAGGACTTAAATCACTGTTTCCTCCTCTTCTCTCTGGACTTCACACCCAGAGCTCTTGCCACTGGACCACAGTCTCCTCAATCACTGTGACTCAACAGAAGCACTTTATCTGTATGGTAATCTTCCTGCCTCAGCTTTCTGAGCTCTGGGATCACAGTTGTCCACTACTGTACCTAACTCCTGAAAGGTAGGTATTATTATCCCCATTTTTCAAAGAAAGAAAGGCAACTTTTCAGAGGAAAGCAATTTCCAGGGCTTCTATGCTGGTGAGTGGAGGGCTGGGATGTGAGCCCCAGCTGGCTAAGCCCAGAGGCCACAGCTTTCCCTGGGCACATGGAGAGTTTGTCCCTAGCCTCAGGGGTAGCTGAGAAGGCCTATGTGTTGCCTCTGGGCCCTCTGTGTGCCTGCGGGGATCCCCTTTGGGACTGGAAAGTGGCAGGGCTTGTATGTTTGTCCTGAGGGTGAGAAAGGGTGCTGAGGGTGTGGCGACTGTTGAGACAGGGTCTCACTATGTACTGCAGGCTGGCCTTGAACTCCTGCCTCAGACTCCTGAGTGCTGGGATTCTAGACGTGCGTCACCATGCCTGGCTCCTGCATACCACCACCACTCCGTGTGAGTGCTGGCCTAGTACGTTAGTGCCAACCTGGAATACACAGGTAGACTCTACCTCAAAACAGAAAGCTGCTCCCCACTTCACACAGCCTCCCCCACACAACTACTGCCTTCATCTGCAGCTAGGACAGAGCTAAGAATCTGATACATGGTGTTAGAGATTGTGTCTAGTTGTTCCCCTAAAGCCTCATGCAGTCATAGGGCAGACTTCTAGACTTCGTGATTAATTCATGATAGTGCTGGGTTTATGGTTGTGAGTGCTACACTCAGCCTGGGGCGGAAAGCCTGCACATAACATAAGGGAAACAGACTTCTCTCTGTTGCCATTGTTGCATTGCTGTTGTTACTCCTCCCACTTGCTCTTGCTCTTTGAACTGCTGCCCTCTGCCATGCGCCAGTCTGCCTTGGAGCAGGCGAGTATGGACTGAAACCATTAACTGTGAGCTAAATAAACCTTTCCTTCCTTCATTTTGGGTGTTGGGTATTTGTCTCAGAAACAAGAGTAACCAAGACACCCTGAATATTACAGCATTGTCAAGAAAGAACTGCAGGAAAAGTTTCCTGCCCCATCATTTTCCTCAGCAAATCCTCAGGGCTAGCTGTGGGCTACGCAGGGCTCTCCAGAAGAGATGAAGTTATTTTTCACTTGTCATCTGAATAAGTTTCCCCTGTTTGGGTCTGAATAGGGCCATATAGCAGCTGCTAGAGAAGAGGAGCCGTATGGGTGATCCTACATTTCCTAATAGTACATTAAAACCACCTTCATAACAACAACTGCAACAACCATGAAAAGGACCAGGTGAAATTTGTATTAATATTAATGTTGCCAATTTTCTAGAATATTACCATTTCAATATACAGTTAACATTTAAAAAATACTAATGAGATTTTCTTCATTCTTTTTTTGTGTAAAATGCTCACAACCTGGCATGATATTTTTACTTATGCCATTTCTCAACATGGCCCTGTCTCCTAAGTGCTCTGTGGTCATGTTGGCTCATGAAGTCCCTGAGACTTTGGTAGAAAAGTGTAAAGAAATGTGTTAGCATACAGATGTTTAATATTTGAGTACTTTTCCATTACAGAGGCTCTGAGGTTTTATAGTTTAAAATCTTAAACCTTTCCTTCCCTCAAAAAATCACAAATATTAAAAAAAAAATGAATTTAGTTCAGGGTCTACAGGGTCTCACTACTATATCGGGCTCATAGTGAGTCTCCTGTTTTCAGTCTCCCAAGTGCTGGGATTACAGGCTTGTGCCACCCATGCCCAGTTTTAATCATGGCCTGTCTGCACACAGCTCCATTCTGGCCCCCTTCCGTGGCTGTCGTGTGGCTTCCGTCCCTCAGCACATGGTTCCCACAGCTGGTGTCAGGTGCAGCACACAACAAGACTGTGCTATTCTCCCTATGATTGTGACTCCATTGCTAGAGTATGTTGGATTCATTTATTCTTGTATCCTTTTACCTCTGGGCCATTTCCACTTAGCTCTATGGCTGATGGCCCTGTGCACTTGTGTGCAGGCTTCTATGTGGGCATGGCTTTGGAGGCTGCCAGGTAACATGTTCTTTGTTAGGTTTGACCTTGTGAGGAGCTGGCAGGGTGTTTTTTTCTTTTTATTTCTTTCTTTTTTTTTTTTTTTTTTTTTTTTTTTTTTTTTTTTTTTTTTTTTTTTTTTTTTTTTTTGTTTGTTTTTGTGGGACTGGGGTTTGAACTCACAACCTTGCACTTGCCAGACAGGCACTTGTGCTACAGAGCTATCTCTCCGGCCGTAGGCAAGGTGTTTTCCAGAGCAGATTCTCCTCTGTACATTCCCTCCAGCAGGGCAGGTGACTGTCCCCCACATCTTTTCCACCATTTTTGTTTTGTGTTGTTTTCTATAGACTGGATCTTGATATGTATTTCCAGCTGACCTTGAACTTACTATGTAGCGCAGGCTGGCCTCAAACTCACGGTGATCCTCCTGCCTCAGTCTCCTGAGTGCTGAGATCACAGGCATGTGCCACCACCCCAGGTTTAAGCAGCGTTTGTTGAAAAGACCATTCTGTCCCAGCATTTATGCTTTGGAACCCTTGTCAACAATCAATAAATCCTTCCATTTCATGAAACCCTGTCTGACCCTCCTAACAGGATCAGACGTCGCCACTTTATCAGCCAGGTTGTGTCCCAGAAACAAATGATTCCAACATCGCAGAGGTGTTACCAAAGAATATCCTTTCTTACACGGGCCATGTTCTCTGTGGCTCTGTCACACCCTGAGCCAGTGCAGGAACAGTCTCTCATCCAGGACACTGTGGGTCTCATGCAGGGGAAAAGGAGGCGCAGTCAGTTATGGGCTGGACCTTAAGGTTTGTGCTCAGTAGTGACACATTGCACCCATCCTCACTGCGCTGTGGTGTCTTGAAGGGCAACTGTTCCCCACCACAGGAGATGGGCCGTTCGGGGGGCACATTCTAAGTGCACGCACCCGTGTGACTGGACCATTTTTCTTGGTCTTTGCCCCCCTCATGTCCCTTTCCATGCTTTCGATTTCATGTCCTGTGCCTGTGGCACTCCACATTGGGCCCTCATCCTAAGGAGCCCTCTCCACTCTCGGGGGTCTCTGAGTGCCCACCTTTCCACAAACTCTCATTTTGCATCTCTAGCTCTGGACCTGAGGGTGGCTGTGTACTGACATCCCCACCATGCCCAGACCTGAACGTCTCTGTCCCTGGGACACCCCAAACACACTGTTCTTCCCAAGTCTCAGTTTGAACCCTGCAAACCCTTGATCACAGTCCTGCGCCTTGGAGCCCATATCCCCCACACCCCCTGCAGCCAGGCTGATATGGAGATAAATGCACTGTTGTGAGCTGTCAAGCAACACTCCTGGGCTCTGTGTACTCTCCCCTTGCCTGCCTGTCACTGTCTACCCTGACTCCTGCAGTGCCTGCAGACAGTTTCCTGTCCCCAGCTTCCAAGAGCGCCCCAGATGCTTGGACTCATCCCTCAGGCTTTCCGAATATCCACGTCCCTGTGCCTACATCCTCTTCCTTCTACTTGTTCTGAAAGCCACAGCCTGGGTCACCTGCTCTTTCCCTTTGGACTGAGAACTTTGAGAGATTAAAGGACATTTAGCCAAGAGGGGAAGCAAGAAGGCTCTGGAACTGGATGGCCCAGTTTTGCATTCACCTGTGACAGTGTGCATGGTATTACCCATGTGTCTCTATTGCCTCATGCATACAGCAGATAAGAAGTCTTATTGCACCAGGCTGAGGCGAGGAGTGAATGAATAAATACACGGAGGAAGCCTAGAATGGGGCCCAGTACTCTGTAATGGCCCAACCGACATTTGCCAGGACTCTGATGAGGCTCACAGTACCCTGTAATTAAGAATTTACAGGGAAATGACTCTGAAGCTTACCTACTCCACTGCTTTCTGCACTGTGAAATCTGCGGAGTTGGGCCAACTCTCCAGGGCTCCAGTGTCTGGCACGCAACAGGCCCTTATGCAACCTGCTACGTATGTGAGTAACTGGGTGGATGAAGGAATTTGATCGCTTCTCCTCTTGCATCATTGTGAAGGAGGGTGGATTCTGTCCTCCTGCTTTGCCCTTTAAGCTCACCGAGGCTGGCTATGAGAACCCCCCATGACCCTGCATCTTCTCCCCAGTAGGGTGGACTGGAAACAGCTGAGTAGACTAGAAACCTGGCTGGCTGAGCACAGCCTTTAGACCTTTTTCCGGCTCTCCCACAGGCCATGTCCCTGGACCCACTCTACATAACTCCCTGCAACTGGAGATGACATTCTCAGCCAGCAGCTCACCTTAGGAGAAGGCTGGGAACACAGTGAGCTGAGCATATACCAGGCGCACGTAGCAGCTGCACTGAGGGGAATGCACTTTGCTTTCTGAAAAGAGTCCTGAGTCTGGAGATTTGGTTCTTTGTGTGTGTGTGTGTGTGTGTGTGTGTGTGTGTGTGTTAGAGAAGAGTGTACAGGATGTTCAGGGTCTCACTACTAGATCAGACTCGTAGTGATCCACCTGTTTACAGCGTCCCAAGAGCTGGGATTATAGGCATGTGCCACTATGCCTAGTCTCAATTGCCATCTCAGTGTGCCCCAGGGGCAGGGCCAGCATGGCAGGCCTGGGGTCAAACCCCAGGCCCCTGCACCTATTTGTAGGTGCTTTAATCCACTGAGCTATTTGGCTGACCCTTGGAGATTTGGTTCTTTCAAGCCTGGTTCTGTCACAGCTCACTCTGTGCTGAGTAGGAAGAGGGCCTGAAGTAGCAAGAGGAGTCCTGGCTTGCAGCACTGGAAGCCATGCACAGTCTGTGACTTAATCTCCTGGGGAAAGCAGCAGGGCTTAAGTTCTCCACTAATTCTGGGAAGTCCTACATCCTCTCACAGAGCAGCTCATTCCAGGAGGACATTTTCTACAGCCTCACTGAGTCTCACGATGGAGAAGATGGAAAGGCCACCAGGCATCTTTAGAGCCACACCCAGAGATGACAAGTCACAGGATGGCCAGGGATCAGCTGGAGAAAGAGACCTGTCCACACTTCAGGGTAAGGCCTAATGGCACAGGGGGACAGACAAGAAGGGGCTTCCAAGTCAGACAACTGGAATCACAGCCCAAATATGAGGTGAAGGTCTGCTCTGAAGTCTGGCTTCCTTGGTTAAAAACAGCAGCAACAAAAAGCCACGGCTTTGTTCTAAGATGCGAGTATGGATATATAAGCCCATCTGCTTATTTCTAGAATCCCCCGCCCCCAAATGTGAGGTCATTTTCCCTCCTTAACACAGTCTTAGATTTGGAAAAGGTACTTGCACGGATGCCTCCCCGTAAAGCAGGCTTTCTTACCCTGCTATGAGGCTGGAGTTGCAGGGAGGTGTATCCATGGCCAGAGGAGCCTATCATTTCCCATAGGAGAACGTGAAGAGGATGCCTATCCCCCTGCCTGTATACCAGCAGGTTTGGTAAGGTTCCCTGGATGCTTCTTGAGGCTCCTGGAGGGTGTTTTGGTGGCCAAGGTGGCAGCCAGCTCTAGAGACCAAGAGGGTTCAGACAGATGGAGGCCTGAAGACTGAACCCCACACAACACCATTTAGGAATCAGAAGCCAGGGCTCAGCCAGCCCTGCAACCCAGGACCTGGCCATGGAGACCTCCCCCAACTCCTAGGCAGCTGTACAAAACATTTTTTTGTGATGCTGGAGATTGAACTGAAAGTCTTGCACATGCTACTAGGCAAGTGCTGTACTTCTGAGCTATAATCTGGCTATACCACCATTTTTATTTGTGAACTTAGGGGATCAAACTTAGGACCTCACGCTTGCCAGGCAGGCACTTAAGCCACTGAGCTATCTCCCTGGCCCACTTTTATGTTTGAGACAGGGTTTTCCTAAGTTCCCAGGCTGGCCTGAAATTTGCAATCCTCTTGCCTTGATTTCCCAAGTACTGGAGTACACTGCTAGTGGCTAACAGAGCATTTATACAGGAGGAGTGAAAGATGGATTGTTCTAGGAGAGTGGCTTAAGCAGCAATAGCTCCTGTTTCCTGAGCACCTACTGTGTGCTTTGCTATGATACATAGCACAGTAGTCAGAAGCACTGAGATAGAAGCAAGTTGAAGGTGTGGGTTTGACCCTGGTTCCACCACTTCACTGCTGTGGACACTCACTCTGCCGCTGAAGTTCATTCCTCACTAGTCAACTTAAGGCACTACTAGTCCTTGCCTCACAGGCCGGGTTAGGACAACTGAGTTCGTAGTAAAAATTTTGTTTCGTTGGAGACATGGCATTGCTGTGTGGTTTAGGCTGGACTTCAACTCACAGTGTAGCCCAGGCTGGTCTGGAACTCCTGGGGATCTCCCTGCCTCAGCCTCCCCAATGTGGGGATCAGAGGTGTGCACTATCACACTTCACTAGAAATGTTATCCTGGATCAAGCTCAGACTCTTCGGCTGTGAATGTGGTGGCATGCCCAGCAGGAAGAGGTACCAAGGTGAGGGTAGCACCAGATGGTACGGAGGACAGCTTTGCAGTGACAGGGCCTGGGGTCACTCCAAAAGGTGCACAGAAGGTTGGGTTGAGGACACAAAGGCCAGGGAAAGGGATAAATGCTTTTTTTCCCCCCCAGAACCAGGGATTGAAACTCAGATTGTGCTTGCCAGGCAAGCAGTTATTCAACGGAGCTTTCTCCCCAGCCCCTGGGCTAGGGAAAAGGAAATGCAAGAAATGAGCAACAAGCATCTACTCTGATTATCATGACTGCTTTTATTGGCTTTCTTTTAATTTTTTTTTTTTCAATTTTAGTATATGTGCTGCAGAAGCGAGCACTTTTTGTTTTCAGACAGTCTCATTATAATATAGTTCAGGCTGGCTTTAAACTCATGGTGATCCTCCTGCATCAGCCTCCTGAGTGCTGGGATTGGTGCCACCATGCTAATAAAAATTTTGTATTTTTTATTAGTACATGTTTACAGTACATAATGATTACATTTGTCATGGGGAATGGGTCCACATACATCTTTATTTCATCCCTTCCTTCCTGCCTCCATCTCTTGGTCATCTTCTGATTTAAGAGCCTTAGTTCCAGCTGGGCAAGGTGGCGCATGCCTGTAATCCCAGCAGTTGGGAGGCTGAGGCAGGAGGATCGCTGCTAGTTTGAGACAAGCCTTGGCTACAAAAGTGAGCTCAAGGCAGGCCTGAACTGCATAGTGAGACCCTGTCTCAAAAAAGATCCCTAGTTTCTATTTCCTATTATCTTTTATTTTGCTCTTCATGTATATTTTTGTTTTGATTAAGAAAAACCATGTGATACTGAAGCTCGTGTGTCTGATTTACTTCACTTGATCTTATGGTCTCACGAGCTTCCATTTTCCTAGGCGACTTAAGCTCACCTTTCCTCATGGCAGAGTAGTGCTCCACTGTGGGAGACACCACATCTTCTGCATCCGCTCCTCTGCTGATGGACAGACAGGCTGCTTCCAACATTCAGCCTTCCTGTGTTGTGCAGTTATCAACATGGTTTGCACGGGTCACTGCAATATGTCTACCCCTTTGGAAAAAAGACCTGGAGTGGAATGTGCCTGGGTCAAAAGGAATGTCTAATTTCAGTTTTTTGAGGAATGTTCATATTGGTCTCCAGAGTGGTTGTGTTAGTTTATATTTCCAACAGTGTAGAAGGGCTCCTTTCCCCTAAAGTCTTACCAGTGCTTCCTATTATTATTACTATTATTATATATATATATTTTTTGTGCAGAATCTCTCTCACTACACAGCTCAGACTTATAGTGACCTTCCTGTTTTTAGTCTTCCTAGTACCTGGATTATAGGCATGCACCACCATGCCCAGACTCCATCCCTGGCTCACTGTGCCCAGGGGCAGGGCTGGCATGACATGTGGTGCCAGGGTATTTATTTCTTCATGGAGTAAGGTATAATGTTGTTTTAATTTGCACTTCTCTAATGGCCAGTGATGCTGAACAATTTTTCATGTACTTATCACCCATCTGTACTTTTTCTGAGAAGTATCTATCATTTTAGTTGCTCATACTTTGGGTTTTCATTTTGAGGGAATAATTTTTGAGTTTTCATAATTCTAAATAGTAGTCATCTGCTGTGACCAGTTGTAAAACTGAGAATAGAGCCACGCACGGTTGAGCACTGTTATCCTTGCCTTGGGAAGCTGAGGCAAGAGGATGGCTGAGTTCAAGGCCAGCCTGAGCTACACAGACCCCATTTCCAGAAACCAAGAGAATAAAAACCATGGAAACTTGCCTCCTTCCTCATCTGAACAGGCATGGAGACCTGATGCCTCTTCCTTCCCACACCTTCTGCAAGGAGCTGGTGGGCCATTACTCATGGGTTACTTTCCATTATGCAATATTCAGTTGGGACTGTAATAAAAGTGGACAGTGCTACCCAGTGTGGGCCAGTGATGGAGGACCTCGCACCTGCTCTTCTGAGGCAAGGAGTGTTGTCTTTTGTGTGAACTCTGCATCATGTTGAGAAGCATGTGATATTGAAGCTCGTGTGTCTCATTTACTTCACTTAATCTTATGGTCTCATGGAGTTTCCATTTGGAGTTGCCATGTGGAGAGTGGGCAGTCAGTGCCTCTGGCATCTCTGACAGGGTAGGGGCAATGCACCAGCCTGTCACATGTGCATCTTCCCTAGACATCTGGGCTTTAGGCAATGTCTTCTTTCCTCCTTTTCCTTCAGTCTTGGGGCACCATGAGGGCCTAGCCAGGGTTCTCTTATGGGTGTCTCTCCAGCCAGCCACTGTTTAGTAGCCGACAGCTCCAAGACCAGTCCTTACACCAAGCTCCTACTCTTTGATGTACCTAGGCTGGTTTCTATTTCCTGACAAGGCTCTGGTATGTGGGATCACCTCTACCCAGCTGAGCTCACCAGTCGAGCTAAGAGCAGACAGTTGTGCTAAGGGCTGACGGCCAGGGCAGCTGCTTTCTGTATGTTGTTTCAATTGGTTCCAACCTGGCAGAAGATAAGGCAATGCGTCCATTATGGGCACAGAAACTGGCTCTGAAGGGGTAAACAAGCTGCTCAAGGGCTTGTTTGGGAATAGACTAAAGTACGCGCTTCCTGGGCCTTCTGGACCCAGTCTGCGAGTTCCACTTGCTCAGCAGCAGATTACGCTCTCCCGTGAACCTGTCCTAGCTATGCTACTCACCCAAGTTAGGGCCCTAGGCAGGCATTGCTCCTCAGAAGCTCTGGCTCCACATCTGGAAAGTGAAGCTGATGTTTCGGGCTGGACCAAAATGACACTTGGCAAAATATCTACTCTGCAATACAGAAGCTGTAGTAGTGATAGGGGACAGAAAAAGTAACACAAAGCAAGTAAAATTCAATTTATAAGGGCCTTCATTAGGTGCTGAGAGTCTTACTTGGTTCTGTTAGCAATAGGGAAACAATTTAACTTGAAAACAATACAGACAGCATAACACAAAAAAACGACAACCACTGAATCAATACAATGTATCACATGACCAGCTTCAGCTCTGGAGAGCACCTTACGTTAAAGAATTTTATAATCGCATCTCCTTTCACAGATGGCAAAACTACTCCCAGAGACTAATTAACCTGGCCAAAGTCCCCCAGCTGCCTGGAGGTTGTCCTAGTTTGCGCACATCTCCCTCCTCACCCGAGGCTGCTCATGGTCTGTGGTGGTGTCAACACACCACCTTTCCGCCCATGGCAGTGGTTTGGTTGCTGAAGTTAAATTCTCCAACATCTGACAGTAAGGGGAGTTTGGTGTTTGGGAACTGTCTGCACCTGCTGTGCAGTGCCCAGTTGGCCAGGGAGCGACGGTTTTCCACGGACACACACTCTTTCCAACCTATCTGCGCAGTGGCACACTTACTGCTGACGTAAGGGTGGCTTTGGAATCTCAGAAAAGCACTTAAGCAAACAGAGATTTGGTACAAAGTCACCAGAGATCCAAAGGGCTTATACTGGAGCCCCGAGCCATGGAACTACAGCTGGGGGAAGAGGACCTGGGGCTTGACCAGACAGATGGGTGCACCATGTGAGGGGCTGTGGTTGCTTTCTAACCCTTCCTAGGTTTCCACCTGGGAGCCCACCGTAACCCGCAGCTTGACCTGAGCACCCGGCTCCATCCTCGGGCCGTTTTCTGCCTCAGGATGGGTGTCCTAGTCGGAGGCCACGGAAGTGGACAAGACTGTGGGGCAGTGCTTCTGCTTGTCTAGGAGCTTCAGGAACGCATTCTCCCTCTGCCTGCCCTGTGCGCCCCACAAGTTGTTGCCAGTATCTCCTGTGAGGAGCAGCCTTGCACTGGCACCCACACTGCTGAGGCAGGAAGGTGGTAAGGAGTCGGGTGACTGTGTAAGCCAGGCTGCCTGAGGCCCTGTGCCCAAACACACCCAGCTGTTGGAGGAGGGAGGGCTCTTTGCCAAGGTTATTCTGCCATACACTCTCACAGAGAACCAGGAGAAACTTAAAAGCAAACTGCAGAAAAAACGCCTTAAGACACCTTTGAACCCTCATTAACTGGCAAGGCCCCCAAGGCTTGCGCAGGTGGGAGCTCTTGGTTCTGTACCCAGGATTCTTCGCTTTGGTATGATGGCTTCTTATTTATTGGTGTTCTATCGGTGCCTGATGTGTACATTGCTAAAAAAGAAAAATCAGCTTGGTGTGGTAGTGCACAGCAAATGCTCAGCACTTGGGACTGAGGCAGGAGGATCGCTGTGAATTCAAGGTTAGCCTGGGCTACACAGTAAGTTCAAGGCCACCTTGGACTACATAGTAAGACCCTGTCTCAAAAACTGAAACATCAAAATAAATTCAAATATTATACAGAACATGGTCTCTTTGAGTTCAAGCAATAGGTCAAAGTAATAAACACTTCTCTGTTGAAAAAGATTAAACACTTTATTCATATATGCAAGTCAAATCAGGTTTTCCTCAGCCATCCTTTCCACATTTTGCGCAGCTTTTGCGAACTATAAATCACTGATCTCTTCAGGCCTAAACAAGAAAAGAAAAGAGGGTGAGAGCTTAGTCTTGGTGCCATGCAGTTGAGTCAGTGCTATTTCCACCAGAGACTTGTACTTTAAGGTTTTGTGAACAAGATAACACAGGACACACTTTAAAGATATTATAATGAATCACCCAAGGAATCATACACAAAGAGTGCAGGAAATCTGTCTACAAATTAAAGACCAAAGAATCCAGCTCAGGCCTAAATCCTAATCTTTGTTTGTTTATTTATTTTATGGCTGGCTCAGCCTGCCCGAGGGGTGGGGTTGGCACAGCATGTGGTGCTGGGGATCAAACCAAGGTCCCTGCGGTTGCCTAAGCAGGTGCTTTAGACCCCTGAGCTATCTCACCGGCCAAGGCCTAAATCCTAATATACTTTTTCTCTCCTCCCCTCCCTTTCCCTCCCCTCCCCTCCC
>PVKN010034924.1:0-11740 GCA_004027915.1 Capromys pilorides
CCCTCATGAAGGCAGCGGGGCTGGGAGGCTGCTGACCCAGAGGGGCTCCTCGCCCTAGAATGACCTCAGTTGTGATCTTTCTGACCGTGGCTGGCACGGCTTCAGGAGGGCAGCCTTCCAAGGTGCTTTGAATCATTCATGGATTGAACAAACTTTGAGGCCTTCTAAGGGTCAGGCTCTGAGAAGATACCTAATACATTCTAGTTCAGGTCCCGGCCTTCAGGAAGCTCCAATTCAGTGAGGCAGGGCAGGGGTGGCAGCATCCAGAGCAGCACCTGAGATGGTCTGATGGAGCTGCCAGCTGCCTGTGGGACAAGGACACCACATTTGAGACCTGGCTCTTGTGGGCAGAAGGAACTGGACATGTGGAACGAATTAGGGAGACAGACAGGAGCTGGAATTCACAGTGCAATAAAAGCGAGAGCTAATTCACCCTCAGAAGCCAGAGTGCTTTATGGGGCAGGAGGATGGGCTGAGAAGTCCTGTGGAGCCTCCCGCTGACCTGCAGCCCACAGAAGCACAGCAGCAGCCTGCCCAGCTGCTGCCCTTGTGGAGGGAAGGGGACAATGTGTGCAGATACACACGCATGTACACATACACACACACACACACACACACACACACACTCAGCCTGGACAGAGTGATGCTACGAAACCACCAAGACCATTCTCTTACAAGGGGACCCTTTCTGAAGAATGTGCTGAATGGCTCACGAGTGTCCCCATAGCCACGGAGCTGCAAGGGCCCCAAGCGCATTCCTCCACACATTCCCTATACACGGTAACCTACTGGCCCTGACCCACTTGATTCTATGCAAAAGAAAATTCTAAAATACACGCAGTGGCAATTTAATTTCCCTTCTCCTGTTCGCTGAATCCACTGCATTACCTGTAGCGCCAGGGTTCCTGGGAGCCTGGCCTGGGGTGCATGTGCCTTGTGCTTCTCTGAGGGCTGACGTGGAAGGGTGTGCTTCAGTGCCCAGAAGTGCCATGGTGCTTAGGCACAGAGTCCCCAGGCCATCTCTGCAAGTGGATGGGCGGTTGTCCTGAAGGCCTCCTCGGCTGCTGCCCTACTTCTCACAGGCAGTTCCTTTGCTGGCCCCAGGTGGTGCCTAGTATCCTTCTACAACATTCCTTTTCTGTGCCAAGTATCCAGAGGGTGTCTGTCACTCTAGGGTATGCCAGAGTTCCCTAGGGCTGAGTCTGCCACAAACCCCACTGTGGACATAGGACTCCCCAGCATCCAAAGAAATGGCCGATCAACACTGTTAGGAGGGCCTCCCGGGTTTCCTTGTGCCTTTCCTTTATTTAATCATTTGCCACCTGTGAATGAATGATGATACTGTTTGGCAGGTGCTAGGGATATGGTGATAAACCAGAAATAGTCCTTATTCTCAAAAGAGAGAAGGCCTTTGGGTCTTCTCAGAGTGTACAATGGGCTATTAGAAAAATCCTGAAGTTCTCTAACCTTATCTGTGTGCAGGCCTCACTCCCAAGGGGACTCGGGTCAGAGGTGAGTGTGACCTGGAGCCCTGGGGCCAACACAGACAACTGTAGGACCCAGAGGTAGAAGCCCACTGTGCTCCCCAGGAATCCAGCCCTCGCAGTAGCTGTCCCTGTCCTTCTCCAACACACCCAGCCTTGCGTGTGTCCCATGCCTTTAAAGCCTAGGATGTTTTTTGCAGTCTAAAGTGCGTACTTTAACACATCCGCAGCCAGCAACATTTCAGGCCTTAAGAAAACCTAAAGACAGGGGTGGGTAAAGGGACACAAAATGACCAAGATATATATATCTAGTGGCCCCAAATGAGTGTAGTTGTTATGTATTATGTACACGAATTAGAAAAAGGAAACCTGAAGACAGTAGTCTTCTGTAGCCAAGGCGTAGAGCCAGAAGCTACTGACCCTGACTCCTGGGGTCTTGGAGTTACTGTGGGCATTTTATAGAGCTGCATCTAACTCTTGAGAACAGTAAATACACAGCCTCCAGCCAGGCCCGCAGCCTGGGCTCCTGTCTTCGCCCACATGGTGCAGCCAGGCCAGGCTGTCTGTGGATATCTGCCACTTAGAAGCTAGGATTCCATTTCACCGAGAGATGAGCAAATTGTTTCTGGAAATGGGATCACATCTTCCTTCCCAATGTAGCTGCGCCATGAGGTCCGCTTACTCAGAAGGAACAAAACCTGTTAGTATGTGTTTGTTTTATATAAAACATATAACTCGCCACCTAGAGATAAAAAAAAAAAGCAATGCTGTAGCTAAAGTTGGAGCCATTTGGAACAAAATGTGCTCCTAGGAAAAGATGGCAGCAGAGGGCCGTGGAGTGTCCAGGGAGCTCTGTGGCAGGGGCATTTGCCCAGCATAGGGTATCCTGTGAGCACTACCTCCACGCTGGGCAAGCACCCCCTGCAAGTGCTGGCCATAATGACCGTGACGCACTTCCAAGCCCAGCAAAGTTCTTCAGCCTCCACCCATGTTTTCGTTTTGATCCCCACCCATTCTTCCTGCATTATAATTTGCTCCTTTCTACAACAAAAGCAAAGAACCATCCAGAAACAGTGGTAGAAGCAGAGGCAGCTCAGAAACCAACACAAATGAGGGGCTGCTTGTCACTGAGGCAAACCAGACCACAAGTTCTAGATGTCAGTGGTGTGTCCGGAGGGTGTGCTCTGGGAAACCTGCCAGAGGCGGCCACCAGTCAGCCTGAGCTGCCACTACCCTGTCATTGACTCGGGTGCCTATAATTTTCAAACTGAATGACCCACATCACACGATGTCCACATCCTTCTTCGTGCTTTTTATAACGTCAGTGCTGAGTTTTTGCTGAACAAGCCTTCAGTTATCCAAGCCTCGGTTAGTCTGTTGTATAACATATGTAGATTGGTATTTTGATTGACTCTTGAAACACACTAAATGTTCAAGGCGAGGTTGGTGCTGTTTTACAGAAACACTTAAGTTACCCACTGTGAGCCCTGGCAGGGATTTTTGTGGTTGAGTAGCTTAACCCACTCATCTAACCCATGAGGAACTGAGGTTAGGAAAGGTAAGTTGTGTCTCCTCCTAAGTGTGAATGGATCATTCCAGAAGGAGTCATTATCAGAATCCAGGCTCCCTGACTTTAGTACCAGAGCTCTTTTCATTCAGAGATCCCAAAGAACAAGACTTAATCTTTGAAAGGCATGCTCTACTGGCCACAGAAAGAGAAAACAAGGAAAGTGCCTTAAAATACACAATGAAGCCAGAAGCCTGATGATGGGCAATTAAGTTAATACACTCTCCCAATTAAATCTCCTATGTAGGAACAGAAGCATGGAATGTGAGCTCCTCAGCTCATCTTCTAATAGAGTTCGTAATGAGCTGCAGAGAGACCTGAAGTTGAAGAAAGAGGAAAAAAACCAACCAAGAACCTGGAAATCCAGGCTCTGGTCCCCCAGGCCCTGAGCGCAAGGGGATTCCCATAGGTTCCTGGTCCAAAGGCCAGTGCCCGCAGCTGAGCAGGCCATGCCCTCCTGCCAGGGGTTCCACAGCAAGATGGGGCTGGGGGCACACAGGTCCCTAACAGCTGGCCCCTCCTGAGGAGAGCAGGGGGATCAGTGAGCAGCTGGTTGCCAAGGGCTGCGAGCTGAGGCTGAGAGGCACTGCATTACGCCCAGTGTCCTTATTGTTAAATCTACAATTTAAAGCCAATTATACTTTGCAGAAGCCTGTAGCCTCCATTTAAGCCACTCCCGGAGGACAACAAAAAAGCCTACGATGCTGAGTTCAAGGCAAGCGACAGAAGTGCTGATGGCACAAGAAGCTGAGATTTGGGCACGCAGGGGTAACAGTGACCCTGGGGCTCCCACTCAAACAGAAATGAGATGATGGGACATGAGTGCTAGGGAGCAAAACCAAGATGCAAACCTCCTCCTGAAAAAGAAACTAGAGATATCTCATAATCAGTTTACTAATTTTTTTTTTCCCCAGGGAGAGAAAGCCTATGTATAAATTATAAGTTTCATATTGGTGGCCAGGCCCTTCCAATGGTGCTGTCTGAGGGGTGAGATGGGGAGAAGAAAGAAATCATTTGCTATCATCTATGAGTTGGAATTTGCTTTTTAAATGCAAAAGGCTTGGATTTGTAGCCCCTCCTGGTAACACAATTAGCCAGCAACATCTTGGCAATGACTGGGCCCAAGCATGGCCGTCAGCTTCCGGTGGATGATGGGACAGCTCTTTCTCGCCCAGTCTCCACCCATCCCTGCTACCTCCTACATAAAAAATCTCCAGTCCTGCCCTTTGTCTTCAAGCTTGTGCTGTACTTTTTTTTTTTTTCCCTGGGACTGGAGATTGACCTGAGGCCCTAGCACTTGCCAGGCAAGTACTCATCCTACTGAGCTATTTCCCCGGCCCCTGTACTTTTGAGGGCTGTAAAGAGTGATCTTATAAAGGTGTCTACAAAAGGCTTTCTTGTATGCACCCCACCTCGTTAACCTATTATCCATTTGGCACATCTTAGGCATTTGGCTTTTTGATTCTTGGTTCAGATTCCCTTAAGAGACACGTGTCCTGCAATAGCTAAAAATACCAGTCGTAAGAGGAATGCACTTCAATTTGAGAAATCTTCAGCAAGTACCTACTAAGGTCAAAAGGCTGGGCTGGGCTTTGGGGAGGAGCTCACAGGTAATAAGGCCCATTGCTTCCCCAGTGGTCACTTCACTTCAGGAGAATGGGTGCTGTCCTGGAGAAGATGATGTCACACAAAAGGCACAAACCACTGTGGGGTTTGGTGGAGTCCAAAACCACATAGGGCCAGGGCGACAGGAAAAGCACATGGAAGAAACAGTATTTGGAATGCGCTTCAGTGGAATGTTGACAAGCACAGAAAGGGAAGCCAAGACAGCCCCACTCCAGAAAGAGTAGGAGAGCTTTGCAGAGGCAAAGAGGACGGGGCGTGCAGAGAACAGTGAGTAACTGTCCTCCAAAGATGATCAACTTGGGATGGGAGGGGCTAGGCAGCTGAGCCCCTCCATTCTACTCCCACCTCCTTCCGCCTTCCCTGCAGAGGCGGCATCTTATTAAGTACCCGGGGAGAGCTTCGTGCTAGGGAGGCAACTTCGCAAGGAGCTCATGCGGCAGAACACGCAACCACCTCATCCTCTTCAAAGGGACAGAGTCTTTTTTTTTTTTTTTCTTTTTTTATAGTTGGGTCGGCTCAGTGTCACTGCATCTTGAGGAGGCTCTCACATCAGCTCACTATTTTCTGAATGACTCAAATAAGGGCTAATGTGTAGGGACTACCTACAGGAGCCAGCAGGAGTCAGAAAGGAGGACACATGGGAGAGCTGCCGTGGCCAAGGAAGACAGAGGGCTGAGCTGATCTTCCAGGGCTCCTTGCAGAGGAAATCAAGGCAGACAGAAACAGGAACTTACACATGACAGAAAGGCTATGAGGACTTGTGCAGAAGTGGGGTATTTGGCCTCAGGGGGGCTAGAGAGGACAAAGTGCTGTGTGTGTGTGACCCAAAGATAGTTCCTGGGGACCCTTAGCAGACAGTGACATTGGATAAAAAGATATGTTCTTGTGGTTTCCAAGGGCTAGTTGCCTAAAAAGTCACTTTACCATATACAGAAACTCGGACTCAGGAACCTGGATGGTCCAGAAATCTGCAGTGTGATAGGTCTGGAAACCTCTGTACAGAGGACACCGCAGCCCACAGCCTGGCAAGGTCATGGCAGGGTGACAATTTTCTAACAGACATTGTACTTCTCCTTATCCATGCCAGGATCCTTACCGAGAAAGGAAAGCCAGAGATAGCTTAGTCGAGGGTGGAGGTAGGGGCCTGCAGAGCAATCCAGGGACCTTTAGGGGAGGGAAAAAGGCAATGGAGGTGAGCACCGGGAAGATGAAGACGTTAGGGTCACACTGTCAACCGTCTTCACTCAGGAGTGAGCTGAGTGTGTGAAGACAGATGTCTCACTGCCAGGCCAAGCCCATCAACCCCTCAGCTTCATTTTCTCACCTACTCGTGCATCCACCCCATACAACACAGCCCCCGTTCTGGGATCCTCTGTGTGCCCCTGCTCTAGGCCTGGGGATGCACAGACAGACCCTCACTGCTGCCACTCAGGGCACATTCATGCCACCAGGAGGCAGACAAGCAAGAGGACAACTCCAGAATAACAAACCTTCTCTTCCCCAATTTTCAGGGATTTAAGGAGTGAATGTAAAGTAGACCCTATGAAGCAGTAGGCAACGAAGTCCCTTCTACCATGCTTGGTTGCTTAGGGATGCTCCTAAATTTTTCAGTAAGTGCTGACAAGGGACCAGGGCCTCCCAGGATCAGAGTTGTTCCAAGTGCTATATTCCAGGCCTGGGGATCATCACGTCAGAGGACTGATGCTAGGATGAGACGCAGAACAGGGAAACCTATAAACACTATGTGATTCCTGTAGCAGTGAGCCTGGCCCCACCCATGCCACAACTGCAACACACAGACAACCTAAAATCGGTCCCTGCAATGCACAGATTGCCTAGTGCCTGGGATTGTGACACACGAATTACCTAAAACCTTCTCTGAGTCTTTGGTTTCAACCCCAGCCCAACGAAGTGTGTGAGCAGAGCTGCTGACAAGCAGCAAATTAGAGGGATTTCAATTTCACTTCCTTTCATTTTCCCACCCCTGCCAGGGGTGCCTCCATGTGGGGAACAGCCTTCCCCAAAAGGTGGTCAGAAAGCAGTCAGAGGAGAGAAGCGTCCCATAGGCTACTGCTGGGAGAATCCGAGAGACCCAGCTTGCCTCCTCTGAGTCAGAGCTGCTTGGGTTTTGGGTGTTGTAAATATTGCATTGAAAAGGGAGCATCACTCCTACAGCCAGTGTTCTGGTCCACCTAGCCACTTTATGCTAGAGGTGGGTGCAAGTAGGGGGAATGACAAGTCCAAAGTCATACTCCAACACTTGTCAAAACAAGTCCGAAGTCTGACTCCAGTGCTGTTATCTTAATATGGCAATTGAAACAACAGAACAAAGTAAAAATTAATGAGTTGTGAGAAGTCAAAGACATTATTTGTCCAATCGAATACTTCCTTGCTCCAGTCTGGAAAGGGGGTTCATATGCCCAGGGAGCTCATCTGAGCGAGGGTAACGCACCCACCAGGAAACTGTCAATCAGACATTTCCAGAAGGAATCTCTGCAGTGAAGGGTCAACCATTCACTGCGGCATTTTTAATCGGTCACTCAGTCCCACACAGCCTGAGTCCATTCAAGGTTAGTTAAAAAATGAGGATATTCATGGGATTATAAGAGGGTCTGAAGTTTTTACGAAGACAAATAAATATACACCATACATAGGGCATCCTGACTTGCTCGCATTCAGCCAACAGGTTTCTGATCACGATGCTCGTGGGCTGGGGAGGAGTCCTGAGCTGGTAGGGAATAATGCCAGCAGATTTTGATGCCAGGACTGTGCACGCTGGGTTTTGGGGAAGCCTGGCTTTTCACCCCACAGGGAAGGGGATCCTGGCACTTGGAAAACACAGACTGGCACAGGATTTGATGGTCCTGCTGCTAAGGAGAGCAGAAGTCAGGGCTGAATATGGAAGCTGGACAGCAGTGTGAAAAGCCACCAAGCCATGCTGCTCTGGCTGGGAAGCCCCTTTGCGTGAATGTGGTGAGGACAAAAAGAAGAAGATGTTCTATCACTGTCCAAATGGGGGTGGGGCTTGGGACTGGTGGAGTGCAGGACCCTTCTGTGTGAGAGGAAACAGCAGAAACAGGGTCACTTTTATCTTCCCTTTGTCTTAAGACCTTCAGTGGAAAGATGCTCTCTCCTTCCCTGGGGAAAAGCTACATTTTTATCTCTGAAGATATAGGAGCCTAAACAAATGGGTCTTGTTAATTCCCCCGGCTAGTTTAGTTTATAACCATTATTTCATAGCCCCTTTTGTCCCACCCTATTGTTTCCAACTACTATTGTTTATCAAGGCCACATATTAACACAAGCAAAGGTAACTGTTTGGGGAATCTTTCTTTCCAAAGGTACCTGTAAAATATAACACTCATATTAAATCAATTTGTAGGATATTCTTTTGTTAATCTGTCTTTTGTTAGCCATGAACCTAAGGATGGGTGTGAAAGAAATCCTTTCTCCTCTGTGAGAGAAACTCACCCCAAAGGACTCTCCAGGAGTTCAGAGCATAATAGAAGCAGATCTTGCACAAGCAGCCCTTGAAATGTGAAGACAGCACCTTCCCACATGAGAATCTAGTGTCCCAGCTACTTATTTGGTCCCGTTGTCCTCAAATAATAGGACTTTCACTAACAAAAGCATTTGATGGACTTACTAAAAGGACAGGAATTAAAATCTTTCACTCTAAAATCAGGAACAAAACCAGGATGTTCACTGTTACTACTCTTCCTCAATATAGTTCTGGAAACATCAGCCAGAACAATTAGATGAGACAGAAGTATAAGGAATAAGGCTAGGAAAGGAAGATGTGAAATTATTATTTGCAGATAACATAATACTCTACATAGAAGACCACCAAAACCTTACCAAGATACTTCTAGATTTAGTAACCAAATTCAAGAGCATGGCTGGATACAAAGTCAACACTCAGAAGTATTTGATGGGAAGTCATATGATCACCCTGCTCACAAGGCCTTTTGTTGAGGAATAATAATTTAAGACAACTATTTTTTAGCGCAATCTCTGGTACACACCGAGGATGGCAAACAGCTGGCACACCACCAGTCCCCGTTGCACCTTGAGACCCACGACAGGCATCGCTAATGGCCCATAGTTTGCTTTCCCTCTGATCCAGTTTACTTCTCACTTCCATACCCATAGCAGTCATTGCTGATAAGACTTCAGCCTTGCCGGTGTACGCAGTGGCACGGAGCCTCTCTAAACACTTCTCTAGGCAGCTAAGAAAATGAGTTGACTCGTGAACCAATGCTGATTTGCTGTCACTGGTCTGTATCTCATCTGTCTAGGAAGACTTGACTCAGGAAGACTTGACTTCCTAGCCACAAAGCCCCGCCCTGCTTGCACCTAGGCATTTGTGTTGGGCAAAGCTAAGGCCATTGTCTCATTTCTTCGGGGACTGGCAGTGACTCCTGCCCGGAATGCCCGGAATCTAACCAGCATTCCTGACTTCCAGTTAGACCAAGCCAACTAGAGTTCCAAGTTCTATTTAGAGCCCCTTAGTTGGCTGTTTATATTGCTCTAAGGAACAATCTATGTGGTGGCTTGCTGTAATTCTAGGCCTTCCACTTGGCTTTATGGATCAAGTTCCACTAGATTTTTTTCCCCTTATGGATTTTGGCAGTGGTAGAAGGCACATTTGAGATAAATTCTGCTTAGATTTATCATGATACTTCCTAGAATTTTATGTCTTGGTATTGGGGTGTGTATGTGTGTGTGTGTGTGTGTGTGTGAAGATCCATCTATATGGATAGTGGGCTAGGGGACTCCTCATCACAGAAGTGTCCAGTGGATGCTAAATATTTTCATTATGATAGGACAGAGTAACAGAGAATATAACCTGAAACACAGGACATACAACCTTATAAAATATTCCTCACCTTCCAAAGGGAAGGAGGAAGACAGGAAGGGTTAAAAGGTCAATGGCGTGTTTTCCCAAACCGAGGCAGACTCCAAGGGTGGTTCCTGTATGGCTGAGAAGCAGGTGATATAAAGGAAGGGGGCTTGAGGGGGTTGGGCCACCGTTAGTGAAGGCTGAAGGGAAATCTCGGGTGATGTGGGGGAGCTCCTGGACGGGGAGACCTCGGGCATCGGCCTGAATCCATTTGTTTTAAAATAAATTTTATTGAGCATTTACTATGATGATGCACTATTCTATAGGTGGGGAATAAAGGTTATGAGCAAAATAAAACTTTACCAACACACATAGAGGGATTATCTGCATTTATTTAGGTGGGGAGCTTATTGGTCTTTGAACCCTTTGAGGTCCACTCCTAATTTGTTTGGAATAGGTATGAATTTCTTTATTAATATAAAATATTGCTGGGGACATAGCTCAGTAAAGTAGGCACTTGCCTGGCAAGCGCAGGGTGCTGAGTTCAATCCCCGGTACAAGAGAAAAAAAAAGAAAGAAAGAAAACAAGATTTGGGCTGGGGAGATAGCTCCGTGGCACAAGTGCCTGCCTGGCAAGTGCAAGGTCGTGAGTTTGAACCCTGGTGCCACAAAAAAATAAAATAAAATAAAATAAAATATTACTTAAAATCAAGAGAAGGCAATGGTGTCTCTAGGACCCACAGTTGCTCTTTAGTTGAGCTATAGAGATGGTAATGAAAGAAATGTGTGCTCCTCTCTCTCCAGTAACCTTTAAAGCTATTGCCACCTGGGACAGGGACTGTCCCACGAGAAGAGCGCCTGCCGCAGAGCAGCCCATCATCCACTACTTTGTTCAAGATGGAGCTTTGGATCACACCAGGAAAACTTAGCACTATTAAGCTTTTCAGTACGCTTGCTCAAACCTTCTGAAATAATTTGAATATATGCCTCCCCTTAATAATTATACATACAATAAAGGGAGAAAGAGAATATAGTGTTTTTACAGTAAGATTCTTTCCTGTTCAAATTGCAAAAGATAATTTTTTCCTCTTTATTTCTTTCAAAATTAGCATGAAGATAATATAGACAAAGAGAATAGATGTCAAAAGTAAAAAGGCTGTATGATTCATTCAAATGATATCAATATCAATAGGCACTCTTTAAGCAAGTTATTTTCTATTCTCTTTTTAAGCAAGTTACCTGTCCACTACCCACTTTTGCAAGTGAATTATAGCACTCTTCTGACACTTGTAACAAGGTCTTTAAAAACAGAAAAAGAAAACCTATGACTGGTATGGGAGACTCACTTTTGACCCTTCCATTAAGTGACCAGTAAACATGGGTGACCCGTATCCTAGTTTTGAAAGAAACCAAACACATCCTTGTGCAAATCTCAAGGAACTCATAAATTCTCAGTACATGAGTGTGATACAGAGATGGAAGAAAGATCACAACAAGGCTGAAACAACCACCAAGACACAGCCCCCAAGAGGACCATTTGTCATGGCTTAACCATGCAGGACAAGAGCTCCACCCATAAACTCTTTAGAAAGGAACTACCTCAAAGCTCTGGGCAAAGCCAGTTCCACGGGCTTTGGAGACCAGCCCTGAATAATATCATTACCACATTAGGAGGCTCAATTGTTATGACTGGGATTATAAAACAGGCTCAAGTAAAAGGAAAAATAGAAAGAGTAGGCCCCGAAACTGCATCTGCTGTTAACTGAGCCTGTTCGCTGAGTCTAGAGGTATTTACTTCACAGTCTCACCTCCCAGCCTCTCATACTGTAGAGATTATTGAAGGACCAGGTGCTTGCCTCTGTTTGAGTGACTTGTCCCCTAAGAACCTGGATGCTCCATGCCTGTGTTCAAAAGAGCCACCCCTCACACTTCTAGCAATAACTTGGGCTACTTGTTCTTTGAACAATTTATGGATTATCTTCAATCTGCTAGGCATCATACAGGATAGAAGAACATAAAAGGTGAGAGTTTGAAGTCCTTGAAAGAAGATAGGCGACAACCAGCAGATGTAAAAAGTAGGTTATAATAGAATACACAAGTACATTTCATAGACTCCATGCTATTAGGATTCAGGGCAGTCAAGATCCATAAATGTATGGCAGGCAGAACTCACCAAGGGGAAAAGGGTACTAATGCTATTCACATTACGTCCTCCCAGTG